>QGOB01004068.1:0-147731 GCA_003313055.1 Termitomyces sp. MG145 | reverse complement strand
AGTACTTGGCCTCCCGAGCTCACCTAGTAAGGACTCGCCAGTGTAGCTGAGCCCCCGTCGTCAGCAGGACCTGACAGATAGTCACAAAGAACTATTGGACAGTGCAGTTGAAGAAGACTAGAAGACACTGTTTACAGAATCTAAATGGTTACTCATTATCCCCACTCACTGTTAAACCAAAAACATTAACAGCTTTTGATAAGCCTCTCTCTTTATCACTTTGTTTATACCTTTGTTTTTACTTACATTCTTTCTTGCTGCCACAGACATTCTATCTATGCTTCCACCAACCATTTATCATTTACTGTTAAGCCTTTATCCTTTCTTGATTTGTCACCATCCTTTCTACTCAGACCTTTCATTAAGCTGCAGTTGTTATGTGCACAAATGCTGCAACAATTTACTGAGCGTTATTTTTTTATTGTTTATCTTCTTCACATTCTCTTGGACCACTATCTTAGTGGCTGAATCAGATGGTTTTTTGATATAGCACATGGACCACCCCCCCCTGGACCATGGCTAACAATCATGAGACTTTGAGGATTTTCTTTTTGACTGAGGACAGTCAGTTTTTCAGTCAAGGGGAGATGATACAACCCAGTCAGCACTGACTGTGTGATAACAATAAATTGAACAAATCAGGTGCCATGGACCCACAACTGCCTTAACAACAATGACCATTACCAACATTTGCCTTAATGACTGCATTGACTTTGGACAATTTGGCCTCCCATAGCCCCTGCTTGGCAACCAACAATTGATCATACCCCTGCTACCATTCAATGGCCTTCCAATCATTGTTTTCTTTTCTTTTCTTTTTCTATTCAGTAGCCTAGCAGCCTCCATCATATACTATCACATGCAAGTGCTATGCTTACTGTTACTTACCGGTTTCCCCTTTTGCTATATCCTACATACCTATAAATACTGCACTGTCAGTAGCCAAAATCATAGAATTGCACCAGAGTCTAGTTCCTGCTTCAGACCATGCTTCAGATCTCTTTCCATCCTCACTTGACCAGCTGATTTGGGTTTACTCAGTCCAGTCTCTCTCTCTTGTCTTTAGACTTAACGGTGTCATTAAGCCTAAGTCTTGTTTGCTTTTGTTAGATGCCATTTGGGTGCCCTAGTTTTGACTTTGTTAAACACTAGCACCTATGGCTAGCAACTCTTATATTTTTGTTAAAACTTGCCCTTTACTCCTTAATGACCTTCTGGGTCTTTGATTTCACAGGTCTCATCTCACACTACAAACTGATAGCAACACTAATGGCTGTACTGTTAATCATTCCTCATTTACCACCACCTCACTACTGACTCCAACCACATCTCCTTAACAGGTTTCTGGGACCCTTGCTGACTCCCCTCATACTAACATAATACTACTACTTGCTAGCTCCCCTATCTGGCTGGTCTTGTTGGTTGTTTCCTACATGGCAGCTAGGAAGCAAAACAGTGCATCAATGCCTCCTCATCCACCTCCATATCCCATCTTTCTTGGACTGCTGAGACAGAACAGCTTCTGTGGCAAAGTCTGAGCTGTCTGCCTCCACACAGAATGGAAGGATTATCATCAGGGGAGATAAGAATGGGTTGTGAGGTCACTGGATGCTTCAAGGTATTAAAGGCTGTCTGTTGGGCATCAGTCCACTGCCAAGGCTGGTCTTTTGAAGTCAAATCAAAGAGGGGGCAGGCATGATAAGAGAAGTCCTGGATGAACTGCCAGTAGAAGTTGGTGAACCCTAGGAAGAATTGGACCTCCTTCTTGTTTTGGGGTGCTAGCAAGCCTGCCACTCTGGCCACCTTCACCAGGTCCATCTCTGCTGTTCTATGTAAGATGATGAGTCTGAGATATTTCACTCAGGTCTGTTCAAACTCACACTTTTCAGGTTTAAGATAGAGCTGGTGTTGGAAAAGTTGTTTGAGGACCAGACATACAATGTGGCAGTGCTCCTCTAAGGTCTTTGTGAAGGTGAGGATATCATTGAGGTACATACACACTACTCCTTCTACAATGAGGTCACAGAAGATGTTGTTCATCTTAGTTTAGAACATAGCCAGACTGTTGGTGAGGCCAAAGAACATGACCAGCAGCTTGAACAACCCTTGATTAGTTCAAAATGCTGCCTTCCACTCATCTCCTTCCTTGATGCACACATTGTTGTAGCTCCAGCAGATGTCCAACTTAGTGAAATATTGCACACCTTGGAGGTTGTTGACAAGTTCAGAGATAAGAGGAAGGAGGTAGCAATTCTCAATGGTGAGAGCATTCAGGACCTGATAGTCTTGTACCAAGCAGAGAGAGCCATCCTTCTTTTTGATGAAGAAGACAGGGGAAGCCATTGGAGACTTGGAGGGGCATATTTGACTGGACTCAAGGTTCTCCTGGAGGAATGCATCTAACTTGTCCTGCTCTTTTGGTGCAAGAGGGTAGACCTTGCAGTTGAAGGGCTCAGCATCTGGAACTAATTCAATAGCATGATTCCACTGCTTGTGCTCTGGAAGGGAGTCAAAAGAGGTCTTGAAGAATACATCCTTGAAATCATGGAGGTAGTCCAGCACTGCATCTTGGAAAGATTTGGGCTGCACATTCTGGGTGAAGGCCTCCACCAACCATTGCAACATGGTCTGGCTGGCATGGATCTTGGCAACAGTAGGCAGTTGATATGGCAAGGCCACCAAAATCTGATTGCCTCCCTCCATAACTTTATTTGGGGTGTCAGGCTTCAGAACTCTCTGAAAACTGCTATGGTCAGTCTGTTCCAATTTGAAGTCACATCTTAGTCGCATGCATTATTATCTGGTTGGTCTTCTGGGCTTGAAGAGGAGAGTCAAACAAGTCAGGGGGAGTGTTGAGAGAAGACTTATCCAGTCTTGCTTACACAATACTTATTCCATTTTCAGTTGCCTCTCATATTTTTCTCTTGGCCCAGGTGGCTCTACAATCGGTATTTGCTAGTCTTTGCTAGCAAACCTTAATTATTTTATCTCATCTATTTTGTGTACACAGTAAGCCACCCTCAGTCGAACAACATTATATTGTGTGACTGAGGGTGAGCCGAATTACTTCTTCTTACTTACAATTATTGAAAACTATACCTGTAGAACTCATCTGCATTTGTCTATAGTCGCCCTCTATAGCTGTATCAGATCCAGATTCCTCATTGTCATCCTGTGGGGGCGGCGAGACTCCATTCAAGGTAGGAACTGGGTCGGGCACAGTTCCAGTGAGCCAGTTGCGAAAGTAAGAAGTCATAATCAGGACTCCGCTGACTCCATCACAATTACATTTGAACTAGCGCCTATTTTACTCCACAATAGCGATGCTTGAGACGACCCTGACAGGTTTGAGCTTAATCCACGGTTGTCCTCGTAATTCCACCGTTACTCTGGAGAATGAATTATATCATAATGTCATTGTCTTGTATTTGCTAGAAATATATATTACGCGTAACTTTTGTATTTCCTCGAGAAAAAGAATTCAATATCAAGACAAGAGGAAAAAGTTTTTCAGAATTTTCGAAAGCATGAGAAATCCCATTCATCTGACCACTTGGACATCTCCTTTTTTTTTTTCTCTTTGTTCAGATCTGAGCAGCTCGGTAGGACTAGAGGACTGGGGCAACACGGACATTTAGGATTGGGGGTTGAGTTTGGAAGGACCGGCCTGCATTCTTGTTTCCAATCGTTTAGATGCCAATTGTTTAGATTCGCGTCCGGCGGCCTGAGGGGTCTCCGGTGTCGTTTCCAATTTGCGTTTGGATCCGCGTCTGGAAGAATCCTCTGGTGGTGTTACCACCTCCAGTTTCTCCATTCCCTTTCCTGCCCGTATCTCTTTCTCTTCTAGTGTTTGTGCCTTGAGTGCCATACTGAAGGTACATAAAAGCGTTTGTCTTTGGTGTTTCCTGTGTTGAATTTCCTCCTGCGTCCTACGGTGCTCAGCAGGAGGACTCTGCTCGAGATGCTTGATGACTTCATTGATGAGGGCGATGGACAAAGAATGAATATTGAGATATTCTTTTCCATGAAAATCATGGGCGAGAACGATCAGATTCCACCACCGCTCTACGAGAAAGGCGAGGGGCTGTAAATATGGCACAAAATTTTCCGTGATGTCTCTAATCAGCGACTGTGTGAAGAAGAGAGCAGTTTTCGAGGATTCTATACGTGGACCTTCAAAGTATTTCTCGACTGTTGTCTTCCATTCGGAGTCAGAAGACGAAGAAGAAGAAACGCCTATGTTGGTGGTGGTTGGAAGGGGATAATCTCGATATGCGTTTGAACCAGGACCACTGCGAGTCAGGCAGAGGTAAACCAGAACCCAAAAAGAAGATTCGACGCCGTGGGCTGGATTATGAATGAAATCCGACCCTCCCGTCTCCAATTGCTTCGGGGTCCGGTATCTACGATCGAGATAAGACCCTTGAAGGACTTCGGCACTCATGAATGGTATTGTTCCCTGGAAAGAAATGAGACATTTGGCCTTGAAACAAAGGGGAAGAACGCTGACAGTTCGCTTGCCATCTTTGTGTTCATAATTTGCGAAATCTGGCCACTTCTTCATTGGCTACGACAAAGTGTCAGAAGTTCCATTTGAAGGCAAATGATTTCAAACTCACAGAGGACAAAGGTAGAACGCAAGCGGGTAGTCCAGCAGAAGTCGTTTTTGAGTCCATGACAGCATCGGCGTAGACGAAGGAGTACGCCGCCACCATTGTTTTGACCACAATGTCTGTGAGACGCATCGCCTCTGGTTTGACTTCATTTTGATCTTGAACGTTTTTGAGTTCTTGAAGCTTTGTACAAAAGGAGCCACATATTGCCCCTTGGGCAGAGGGATGTTTGTCATAGGTTTTTTGGATATGGGGATTTGGAAAAGAGTCGAATGAATAGGTCATCTTAGCGTGGTCGAAATCACTCATGCGACCCTGACTGGTGTTCTTTTTGCCCTCCTCATCCACCCCCATGATCAGCATGTTCCCAACGCTGACGTCACGATGGACAATACCTAGCCGAGTACAAAGATGAAGATCTAGTTAATGAGGATCAGCTTAATGTGGAAAGCATTCGAAATAATAGACTGCACAAACCTTGCAAACAGCCACGAAAACACCTTAGCAATTCAAGAAGATCCGAAAAGAGTTGGACAGTAACTCCCCGGGGTATAACTACGTATGTGTGGATGCGGTCGACGGGTTTGTTGGCTCTATCATTGCTAATAACAAGTTTACGCCTCTCTCCATCATGTGTCGTGACAAAGTACAGTCGAAACTCAGCCTCGTTTTTTTCTTCATCCCGTCTTCGATGTTGCCCCTGAGTAGTTTTAGGCGAATCAACTGTATCAAACACAGACAATCCAAGTCGTATGGCATTGAACGTGCTGTCAACCACGGGTTCCTCGCCTTTTTGAGCTCGAACCCGTATATCGCCATGACTGTAGATTCTTGTCGGCGTATCCAGTTTGCCTTCTTCTTGATGAATAAGTTCATAATAGAGACCTTCAGTGGGGTACTGAGGATTATCATTACCATTGCTTGATTCCATGGCTGGCCGCCAATATCGTTTGAGAACAAATATCTACATTTGTAATCAGTGTTTTATATGTGAATATGGTCCAAAACCACCTCTTTTGGATTAAATCGATCATCGAACCGGATGACTTCGAAGACTAGTGTCGCACGCGAGCAAACCTCGCCGGATCGTAGAGCTGATAAGACAGAGACAGAAACATACTTCTCGACCACCCCCTTATTATCAGCAACTTCTATCGTCCAATGAGTGTGATAGCGGCTATCATGTACCGGAAAGTTATTCCCAACTTGGTATGAAGGAATTTCTTTGAGGGTTCTCAAGGGATAGATTTTCATCGAAGTGTCCCAACCCAACTGCTCTGGCGTCATTTGCGAAAGTGCACCGATAATTGTGATGAAGATAAGTGGCTCCTATAAGTTATTCATGTTATAATCTAGTAAAGCAGATGAAGACGGGAGTGCATGACGCACTTTGTGAATATTGATACAAGAATCTGTCACCATGATGCCGGATCTATCACAAAGGACAACTTGGAGCTGGCTGTCACACAGAACAAAGCCCATGACGAAGCGTCGATCAAGCTGCTCACTTAGTATTTGACGCATGTACATAAGGGCCTGATGTAGGGTGTCAAAATCGGAGATACTGGGCCGCTTGACCTCGACTATGTTGTGGATGTGCATCCACAATATACGCAGTTTTTGTTTCTATGGCATACGAAAACATTGAATTAAAGAAAATTGGAAATAGGTCCAGAAACATACCAGCCTCTTTTCCGCATCCTTCTTTCCCGCCGCATCCGCATCTGCTTGACCTGAATTTATGTTTTTCACAATTTCTTCCATTTCCTCAAGAGTCTTCCTCATATCTTCGGTCTTGGTTATGTGCATGCAATCAGGACGTGTTCGCGCCTGAGTTTGGTAGTTTGCTTCTGGCGATTGTGAATGATAGTCAACCCATATCGCGGATACTGAATCCTGCTGTCGAGTCAATTTAGCGATCTCGTTGCAGAGTTTCACCAAGGGTTGGTATAGGAGATTCTCTTTGCTAGCGACCCGGGGCAAATCTTTCCAGCATTTATCCTTGTCGTTGTACAGACCCTTATCTTTTAGAATATCGAGAATTTCCGACGTGTTGCCATTGAAACGCTTATCAAAGATTTCTTTGATGAAGGGATCCGTCTTCGTGGTGTATAAGAGGTGGTCGAGGTCTTCTAAGATTTTTTTCTCAGCTTGTTGGGCCCGCTGTTGCGTGATTGTATGATGCGTGACTGGAGCGGGCCTGATTGGGGTGTCTCCTCGTTTACAAGACATGTTGTGATTTAGGATGCTTGACCGTGGCTGACTTGGTTCACTTCCTAAACACACTCGGTCAAATGGACCCGTCCTGATCCAGGCTTTGAAGGAAAGAACAGGGGCTGAAACTGTGGAGAGGCAGACGTGTTTTAAGAACTGTATCGTAGACGAGAGTAGGCAAAGCGCAGAAGACTTGTTCAGTGGAGCCTATGAGTATGCTACGGCGGTGGTATTCAAAGAACCAATGCTCCTTGACGTCTGCTGTTTGGCTTTGGCTACCTTGGTCAAAATATCATGCAATCACGAGTCTGGTGACGGAATCGTGACTCGCCCCTCACCTCCCTTCGGTTCAAAACGAGCACAACTCTCCGCACAACAACCAACACTTCACCTAATCCACCGTTCTTCGGTGCTGGCCTCCGACACTATTGGTGTAATATTCTAAAAGTATCTTACCTTACTCATATCTCATTACTTTACTAACAATTTTCTGTCCGTTCTCGTATCAATCGACTTATTTTCCGCTTTTACCTTAACCCATAGCTAGTAATATAAAGGGCCCTTTGTACACCTTAGCTACTTAGAGTGAAATTCGAGCACTTAACTCAGTCTCTCGAGCAAACTCTACCTCACAATCTACATGTGACTCAACCGTGTTTCACGCTTGCATCATATATTTTTGACTGAACAAGTCGCTCTACCTGTCAGGATCTCACAACAAACAAAACACGAAACCGACAATCTCAAAGTTAAGCTTGTCTATTGAATACAGGCTTACTTATACACTCAACTAGGGCGGCTAAGTTAGTCTGTTTCTACTATGAATAGAAATCAAATGATAGACTACATAAAACAAATGATAGTCCCAGATAAGTGAAACAGTAAATGAGAAACAAGCTACATAGGAGGAGTGAACACATGCGCTACGGATCCGGACCTATTCCTGACACTACCCAAAATTCTTGCTTCATTCATCGCCTCGCTCTGGTCATTCTTAGTCTGATCAACCAGGACTTTTCTAACTTGGCGACAAACTCCAAAAAAAAAAAATTTACAAACAAACACATTTGAATGGTGGTTACTACATGTGTGGCCGCAAAAAGCCTGGGTACCACCACTGGTGGAGTTACAGGTATGCAATCAGTTGATACTTTTCAAAACAGTACTGCCTGTGATCTTGGCCCACAGCCCAGTGTCAGACCAGTATCACTGGGATTGGAAGGCACACACTCATATTGTGATGTTGTGCTGGCTTTGAGGCCTGGTTCCCCCACCATTGCATGGGAGGGTGACTCTGCTATAAATGAGTTGTTGACTGAGATTCAGTTGGACAGGGGACAGCAGCACTGACCTGTCAAAGATGTTTAGCATGGACCCAGCAGATGATGACAGCAGGCCATGGACTACAGTGGTATCATGCCAGAACTGCAGCAAGGACTTGGCCAGAAATGCTAGACATTGGAGGGCAGTTAGCTTAGCTGACATAGGGGAGCCACAAACCAGTAGTAGCCTAGTCAATACAGTATTGAACCTGGACCAAGAAATCGCAGTAGCATTAGCATGCAAAGCAATGATGGAAACACAAAAGAACCTTTATGACAAATGTACAAGAGCTGTGTCCATGGGCCATGACGAGGTGGCAGATAAGGGAAAAGGTCTGGACCCAAAGAACTGGGGCAAAATTGACATCCCTGTAGAAGAACTGAATGTGGAAAAACAATGAGAACAGTTGTGGGCTTACAAGATGCCCCCAGATAGTAAGGATGTGGAGGGCACCCCAGAAAATCAAACACTGAGAAGGCCAATTGGCACTGAGCCCTCTGGGCAGAATAGCAACCCCAGCAGCCCCTCTGAAGCTGCCCCAGAGGACAGAGCACAGAGATAAGAGGATGTACCCCAACATGCCCCACTCTAAAGCTATCACAACTGTACAGGGAAAGATTTTGTCTGCTGTGAAAAGAAGGTGGCCAACAGGAGGAGGTCAACCATGACAAGTGCATCTTGCCATTCCTGGAGAGGAGTCCCTGCAATCACCTTGGTCTACACCATAAATCAGACCAGACACTACATGTCCCACTTAACTCTATCCTCTTGCTCCAAGGGGTCACCAAAACCCCTCCCAATTTTTGGTGCAATCAAGCTAGTAGTCTCCTGCACAGGAGCAGGCAACCCACTTGGCTGGTCCGCCAATGCCAAAGGAGCACCCACACAGACTACTCCTGCCCCACTAGGCTGGTCTGCCAATGTCAAAGGAGTGCCCAGACGGATGTGCACAGGCTCAGTTTGAGGTTGGTGTTGCCCCCGAATGGCATGAATGAGTTCAAATAGGCCTGAAAACAGATTGGCTATGGCACGGAACGGAGATTAGACATCGGATTCTAGAAAGGACTGGACAGCAGATTTAACAACCACCGCAAGGAAGCCTCACAACAGAGAACACGACAAAAGATGTTCTCCATGCCCAATATCTACAAAATGACCTTCCAACAAAGGCAACACAGAAAGAGAGCACTCCACAGTGCCAGCGATGAACGCACACCTACGTGCCAGGTTTACGCGCTCTCTTCGAAGGGGGCGCCAGTGGCAAAGGAGCCGGCCGGGTGGATGGTACAACGGACGCGGAGGCAGGTGACACAGGTCCCAAAGCTTGCACGGTGTCGAGCGCAGCCGAGCCTAAGGCCATCGAGCGCACACGCGCACTCTGGTGACCCGCGTTCCTCCTGGTAGTCTGGTCGTCGTCCAGGTCGGACCCGGCCAAAGTTGACGCGGAGTCCAGTACCGAAGGTTGCAATGTCCTGACTGCTGACGGAGAACCTCCCTGTCGTCCGCATCCTCAACCACGAGAAACCATAGAAACAAACGGAAAACGATAATGTCGATAAAGGTCAATGTAGAGAATGTACGGTAAATATGTTCGTATCTATGCGTACGGTTAACGACAGAGAGGATTCGAGTCACGTGGTCGTCACATGTCAAAATACGGAAGGAGGTACGGGAGGAATGAAAGACGCCATATCATCCTGCCAATATTTATCCCGAGGCGTCTGAGGCGCAACCTCAAGTCTTTTCATTAGTCTCATAATAATGGGGTTCTGATCCAATCAGGCCGAAGAATCTGCAACACTACATTTATTCATCTTTTATACCCGTATTCTTTCTGCATTTCGACCGTCCTGGTGACGGATCAAACGAGAAATATGTCGTTAACATTTTCTTCTCAGGCGTAAAAAATGACCCAGAATATGCCGTATTCTCGTCGGCGGAGTTTGGATTTCCCACCTGCAGTAAGTGCGATTCGTTTAAACGAAGGCCCTAGAGGGAATTGGAATCCGTACCGGATAACGAGATCACTCCTCCCAATAACTCTACCCCTATCTCGAGTTGGCATACCAGCCCCTCTAATATAGAGTTCACCTTTCAACATCTTGTGCCGCGCATAATCTATACAAACAACAATTTCCTTGCCGTCTATCCCATTGATCTTAACCTTTTCGGGACGTTGCGCCAAAGAATCACTCCATGAGACGTTGATGTCCAGATATAAGTCATCCTCGATCCGTGAAAAATAGGGGTGGGGCACCTCCTCGACGACAAAGGCAACATCTTGAAGGGCTCCATTCGGCAACTCATTTCCAACTTCTCGACATATGATTCTCGTGCCGGAACGACATCCCGAAGGAACATCAATTTCGATGATCACGTTCTTCGAGCACCCCGATAGGAGATGACGAACAAGACAAAACTGGCAGTGTTTACCGCTGAACAGATCTTCGAGCGTCAATGGGAGTGAATACGTCCAATCTCCGTACCCTCCAATACTGAGTGGTTGAAGAGGAGGACCTGACTTCAGTATCCGAAAGTTCTCATCAAGGTGGCGTATGGGAATAGCAGTCCGGGCCCATGACGGTAATACACTGCGTAGGAAGCCAATCAGCCGCACGTCAGGATATAGCATAGGTTGTACGATATTACTCTTCTCTGGCGCTACGGGTAGTATAACTGTGGTGAATTAGCCCGGTAGGAAGATGTGGCGGCAGCTGGCGAGGAGGGTGTATCGCAGGTTTCCAACGATCACTATGCAAATAAGGATTGCTAGTGGCTTGAGAAGAGACATATTTACTTCCTGTAGGTACATCATAGCCATTGCGAGCCTTGAAACTACCACTCAGACTCGACGGAGGTGTGATCTCAGAGCCTTTGTTATAGTTGTATGTTGGAGAATGAGAAGAGTCGGTTGTAGAAACACTTCTTGTGGAAGCTTCACTCATTGATCTAAGACTTGAAATGGGAGCTGAAAGACGCGTTCGTGATTTGGTTCCGACAGCAGTCGGAGGGCGATCACAGTCACGAAGCAGCATTTGGTAGGCAGTGGTTATCTCAAAGAAAATCGATATAAAATGTCATCGTAGAGAGTATTCCGGGACTCACTTCGCCAAACACGCTTTTTGCATGCTCTTTGTCGTCGTCCTTTTGATGTCTATCGGGATGCCACTTAAGGGCCTAAAAAGGCGTGAGCTGTCCCTCGTGTTGAGGATGGCCGCCGAACCCTGCTACACACCATTTGCTTGTACGCCCGTTTGATCTCGGCCATACTTGCATCGGGAGATAGTCCGAGGAGCGCATATGTATCCTTGAGGCTCATATATATGACGACAGAGAGATCAGCAATGCAGTTGCGGGACGACGAAGGCCGTTGGTCCCATTTTCGAGGTTATAACTTATATGTGCAGTGATCTATGTAGTATCAAGCCATATCCGGGCCTTGATAGCAGTTCCTTCTCAAGAGATGCTAAGATTGGGCACCTCGTGCCCAGCGGACAGATAGAAGATGTGACGAGAGAAGACCCACATGCAGCTGCGAAAGGGTGTCCTCAGTGATCGGCTTACCGAATGATGCATCGAGGGACAAGATGACCTCCAGAATGGTTATAGCCTCAGCTGGGCAATGTCGGGAAGGTGAACCGGAGACTCCGGTCAACACATGGTCCAACAATTACCCATTCGTTTTTTTTCTTATTTCCCGATTAGTAGATGCGTAGACCTGCGCTGTCTATTACCTGCGCAGCTTCGTCTTACTTTAGAGTCCAGACATAGAGATGAACACATTTCGATCTTCGTGTGAAGCTTCTTCTGTCAAGGTCTCCTGAAATTGTCTAGGGGGACCATTGATGAGGATCGATGAGTATGAAATGAGACTTCATAAGCTTCGTGGCCAACGTGTTCCATTATGATCTTTCGCGCTCTACTCCGTTGCCAGGCGTTCTGCTATCTTCTATGGAATTGTCAACAACGAGCGCTACTAGTATTTCGTGCTTCATACTTTCATCTAGCGCCTCGTCAGAACCCTTCTTGCGAACACTTATTATAGAAGTTCACTTTCGAGAATTAACATTGAGACGTTCTGGATGCCAAGTGTACATCCCTCAGGTATACGGTTGTTTCAGAGTATAATAACAGTGACCCTGGACCGCGTAAAATCCTCGTTAAGGGCCTCACTCCTCGGAAGCCTTTATCGGAAGTCTTCCCAGAACTTCGATGTGTCCATGGTGTTATATGAAGACCCTGGAAGTGTCAGGGGCCTTATCTTTACGAGTATACGGTTGTCGATGCAAGAATGATGAGATGCTTCGGCCAGAATTCGGTTGCAGGGAAGAACATTTCCCATCGTTTGTTTTCTGGGATGACAATGTCTATTGTCTGTCTCAACGGTGTCGATCTCTTGAGCTACCCCTCACGTCGCACATATCAAGTCGATTGTATGGTGTTAGCAATGCTGATAATTTTCTTGTCGAAGTCATTCGACCTCAAGCGACTGAGAGGAAATACTGAAGGTTTGCGAGAACAACCATCAAGTTAGACATTTTCAAAGCTGAGTCGTGTCAATCACTATGCTTGCTATACAGCAACTGGTCTCAACGAAGCCTCCGGGCGTTAAGAAGTATTCAAAGAGCCAGGCTTTAGACGGCATTCTATGATAGGCCTTCCCAGTAGTCTAATGTAAAGAGTGGCTCCTATCGTCAAGAAGTTGTGTCAGTAATCTCTAGAATAGCCCTAGTGATTTACATGGTCGACCTTCTACTAATGATGGTATAGAGCAAGAGGCAATATGTCCTGGTATCAGTGTTAAGGAACATAGGTCTCATGATTTGAAATAGCAGACGTACTTGCTTACAAGCTTAAGTCAGTCACAAGATAATATCTTGCTTTTAACAAGAGGTGGATGAAATCACTCGAGCTGCACATATGGAGATCACGCCTTACCTTACTGGACAAGGTGATTTATACATTGAGATTCTATCCCAAGGATGAATTGGACAACAGCATCTGAACCTTGTGTTTTGTCTTGTAACAAAGAATTCTGTTCGATAAACTTCTGCGCATTGTGATTTCTTAAGAGACAATACGATATCTGAAGAATAACTTCCATGTAGAATGACCAGACTACATACAGTCGGCTGAGAACAGCGTAAAAGCAGATGGGGCATAATTTAACGCATTTGACTGGGAATAGGAATGCGGCGTCGAAAACTGCTGTAATTATGCACTAGTTGCTTGAGCCAAGGTGACGTCCCAGCTTGACAGAGGGGGTGATACAGTTCAAACACTCCAAGGCAGTTAGAACATTAGGGATTCAGGAAAGTAGACGGATGAGGCACAGTACTCCAGACTTCAGGCTCCAGAGCTTTATCAACACCCGGAAATCAGTTCGTTTTCTTCCTCAAAAAAAAACTTAGAGATCTAATCTTATCTCCGAATTCCACCCCCAAGTTAGGTAGATTCTAAGAATAGACGCGCGTGTGAAAGTACAGACCTTTCCGGGTGGCGGTGAACTGAACTTTCGTTATAAAGTACTGCGGCTATTCTAGCTTGACGACCATATTACGACCTTGATGTACGCCTGCTCACTATAACGGCTAGGCTTAACACTTAATCCAACCATGAACGCGAGACCTCTGTACCGGCTGTACTTTGGTTGCCTCACCATCGCCCGAGTCATTTCTTACGAACCTTTGCCTAGGTGCACTACATTGGAGTCTTCCTTGTTCATTCTCACTAAATTTGACTAGGTGGGGTCAGGCTACGGTCGTGATCAACAATGCGTTATTTGTTCATGGTGGCAAAATCGACCAGTACAACTCGTATGGGTACACTTCCGCACCGAACAGTCATGACATCCTATGCCTATCGCTTTCTTCTTCGTTCAGCATTTCATCGCCGTCATGGCAACTTCTAAGTAACGCGTCTTCGGATCCGTCCAGTGCAACGAGTCCTGCTCCTTCATGGCATACGCTTTCAGCTTTCGACAGCACACACTTACTTCTTTTTGGTGGAGAACCTGATCCCAGCTCGCCTACTGCTCTTATTGACGCGGTAGATTCTGCATACTTGGTTGACTTGCATAATTTGTTGGAACCTTCTTGGATATCAGAACCCGTTGCTTGGGCCGGTGAACCCACACGACGAATCCATCACTCAGCGACAACCACAAATGTAGGCAATGTCTATATCATCGGAGGGGAAAAAGCAGATGGTTCTGGCATTGCTTTCTCCGAAAATTACATCTTCAATCCCATCAAACCTTCATTTACCCTCCTTCCATCCAACAACGCGCCTTTGGCCATAACCGGTCACGCATCAGTAGTCCTTCCAGATGGACGTATACTGGTTTTCGGGGGCTATAGCCAGGCGTCAGGCAGTTTGCTACAGTTTTCAGTGATTTGGACGCTCGACGATTCTCAGTCCCCGTTCTTTTGGTCATTGGCTAGCGTTTCTAATATATCTCTGCCTTCTCCGCGTAGGGCCTTTGCAGCAACAACAATATCTAACGGTAAAGTACTGATTCACGGTGGAAGTGATGCTTATCTACAAACCAACTTTGAGGATGGATGGATTCTTGATACTTCTCAAGATCCCATGATTTGGACGCAGGTTGAAGCACTATCACAACTCGGTGCATTGCGGGACCATCTTGCTGTGTCGTCAGGGGACCAAGTTATTTTCTCTTTTGGTACGCGTTCTGTCGTCGGTTTTGAAAATAGAGCCAAAATATCTTTTGCAAGGTTATGGGAACGATAAACCATCACCGATTACTATGCGTATCTTTAATACTAACACTGGTGTTTTCGAATCCGTCTTCACACCACCTTCTTACCCGTCCTCTCCAACTCAAACCTTCGCGAACCCTTCGCAGAGTTCTAAACAACCGGACCCAACTGGGTCATCGGCTGGGCGTAGTTCCTCTGCCGCGTCTCCTAGCAAGACAATCGGTCCAAATTCTAGTGACTCCGGGAAAGGTAGTTCAAATCAAGACTCCAAGCCCGGGATCATTGGTGTTGCTATCGGTTCTGTGCTAGGTCTGCTCAGCCTTGTAGTGGTTGCCGTCGCCATCATATACTACATCAGATGGCGGTGGCGCCATGTAGATGGTGGCCGGCACTTCCAAGCTCTTGGGGAAACCGTTGACAATTGCGATGACGAAAGCGAGCATCTTGCTGGTAGTATCCCTGCCGCTGGTTCTTATCATCGGCGAACATTCAGACGTCACTATGGATGGGATTTTGGCGTCTTTGATACTGCCGAGCTACCAGCAACCTTTAGATTTGGGGCAAGGACTCCGAGGCATATTACTCCGAGGAAGGACATGCTTGCCGATGAGGACACTAGGGATTTTACTCCGTGGCACAGCAACGGAGATCGGGAAGGCACTGTGGATCGTACATGGTCTCTGAGGAGTCTCATATCCTCCCTTAAAAGGAGCCGCGAGCCAAGTCTCTCTGGCAGTATGGGAAACATTTTGTGGGGAGAGAAGCATGATACTTCTGAAGAAGATACTGTTCTAACGATAGAGGGAGAAGTTGCCCATGTGGACACACCTGGACTACATGAGAGGACTCAGCGGAGTTACATAAGCCAGAAGAGCTACCATGACCCGTTTGCTGATCCCCTTCCAGAAATTCTTTACGATGATCATGATGATGAGCACATGACGAACCAACCATGTCTTCATCCTATACCCCAACAATTATCCACACTCAGAACAATAATTCCTATATCGCACGACAAACCTTCGCTCAGCCCACTGACTGAAAGCCTGATGCACAACACTCTTAACGAGACCTCCAACTCGATCTCAATTTCCTCGCATGCTACATCGCAAAATGGCCCATTTGGTTCCATTTCGAGTATTGCATCACATACTTCTTTCGACCTTCCACCAAAACCTTTGCTTTCCTTGTCATCCACTGCTGGCACTTCCAACTTTGTAAAGCGCAGCGACTCCTGGTGGTCCCGTTTTGCAAAGACAAGTTTTCTGGATCGCCGATCAAGCAACGCGTCACAGAATACATTGCATTTCAGAGATCCGAACCCTCCCCCGCGCCTGGACGCTATACAAGAGAGTATGCGCCCTGGACCAGCAGATAGACAACCATCAGTCTGCTCTGATGGAACAAGACCCTCGAATAGAGTGACGGGGCATGTTTCGGTGTTACAAGGGAGTCACAACAAGTCTCAATCTTCTGTGAGAACCGCCGACACGGAAGCGATTGAGAAGATGGCTCTAACCATGGACGTCGCTCATTTAATGCGATCAGACAGCCGACACACGGCGAGCACTTCAACGACCGACTTATCCACTGGTTTTCGTCAGAAGTCAAGGTTCCACGAGGGACATGGTGGTGATACGGACCCTGAGCGATCCTCTACGTCAATGACTTCTATTGAAACATATTCTCATCAAGGTCATCACCAGTCGACGGACTCGATACCATCATCGGAGGTTCCTATTGTCTATCCTCCGACTCTCCGCCCGGAACATGGGAGCGCCATAAGGGTAAGAACGCTAGAGTCTGAACGACGTGGGTCCTCAGACTCGGAATCCATGTCCCAACAACTGCATTCAAAACAACGAGTCGGCACTGTGCAGCCTGTCAAATATGGCCTCATACCCCGGGCAACCTTGTTTGTGGCAAATCCTGATATAGATAACAAAAGGTGCTCATCATGAACTGATGTCATAAAACTCTTTACGATATGTTCGTACATGATCATCCATGATATGTCCTTGCGGCACATCCATGGATTCACATACGTTATCAGTATATTTTTCTCTCTGATTTCTCAAATGCTAATCCTAATGTATTTGATCCCCTTCAGAATCATCAATCGAAGATTGCATAAGTGTCATTCTGCCTTGACCTGATATCATTCCATAGGATATATGTAGATACTTATCTCTTTTCTTTTCACACCAGTAAAATCTGTTCAGGGTGGCTTCGAGCAACGCGTAATCATCAATGGGGACAAAATGGGGGCACAGCGCCGGCCAACTTCTCTGGCCCCCTGATCGCGTTCTCACCCTGTCAGAAGCCGTCACACCAACTATGCATGTGATCTTCAAAGCATCAACTTACGACAGAATTTTAACCTTGTTTGACGGGGTTTCCTCTCGGCATTGCCACGAGTAGGATGGGGCCTTACTGTGCAGCGACAATTATAGTATTTTTCTTCTGGTGCTCCTCGAAAGTCTTTCGGAAATTCTAATAAATCACTGCGCGAGGCAGAGCTCGAGGCGTCGCTGGACGTGAGTCCTCTAAGTCAGATGAGTTCATACACAGGATTGGCTGTGGAATGTTCATTCACATACGTGATATCTGGATCCAAAAATTGGACGAATCATACAATGTAATCACCCATGGCCATTGAAAAGCAGCAACAGACAGCAGCATCTGCCTCGTCTTTCAAGCGAGGTCAGATGTGCGAGTTGATGGAACGTCGGATCTATATGTGGCGAGAGCGACCCGAGTGCATCCTGCAGGTACAATACATCCCCATCCAGGTGTCCTCTTTTTCTGAGTGACTGCTCGAAAGCCTTTTCTGCCGGCGGACGATCGATCATCCTGGATACAGAAGGCAAGCCCGTCGGGAAAACTGAGCGAGTGCTCAGTACTTCTGTTTGCTGAGAAAACAAGGTCGCTGAGTTGCATTCAATCCACTAGACATAAGGCCAGAACACCAGACGTTATAGTAAATGGAAGGGAAAATAGTACGCGTGCTGTGTATACAAGCACGCAATGCTATGAACACGTTGAAAAAATTGGTTTCTATGTGACTTCTATGTGGCTTCTGTGTGGCCATCTGGGAAGTCTTCGACACCAGACTTTGCCTCTTTGGGAATAAGTCCGATTGTTTCCGATAATAAGATCTTAAACAATATAACTCTGTCGATCCTGACAGTTTGAAACAGATGGTTGCAACATCCTCCTAGTTGAAGGAAGTGATTACTTTTGTGAGCACCGCCAACATGACAATGCCGAACACGGATTTCTAGGGTGGGGCTGATAGAAGCGTGTATTACGATAGGAATCAGAGTGTCCAGGGTCTCGCAACCAGACGCTCAGAGAGTCAGATGGCCCATTAAGCGCGCACAAACACAATTGTCTTCCCAACAGCCAAATGAATGGATTCATTTACTGATGAACTACTGAGCCATTGCTGTGTGTTAAGTAGGAATCCTAGGACAGCCTAGAGACACATCACGTGAAGGAGGTACATTAGGCGGCCTCAATTTCAGCAATGTACTTCTTGCATTCTTCGTCGCCGACCTTGTTCAGAATCTGTATGACAATCAAAAATAAGAACAAGAGAGGATGACAACGCGACTTTCCTCCAACAACCTTTCAACGTATTTGGTATATGCCTCTTCTGCCGAGGTTCCCTTGACCTCTGTCCATGCATCCCTAAAAGAAGTATGATCGGAGTCAATTGCTCGTATCGGTACAATAGATAAGATGATCGACCATTTTGCCTTGCCAGTGAATTCCAAGAGTCCAGGGCGAGAAGTAGTGTTGTCTCCCACCGTCGCTACGTTCTCTTCAGCTTCCTGTTCATAAATACAAGATGATATATACCTTGTTTATAATATTTGTAGAACTGTCAAAGAGATAGATCAACACCATTCCGAAGCACAGATTGCAAACTGATTAGCGTACATAGAGTTGATCCTCCGTAGTGGGCTTGATTGGACCGTCCTTTGGAAGGCTCTGGATAATTTGGGCGGCTTTCTCAAATTTTGCCTTGCTCATGATGAATGCAGGATGATCGATGACAAGAATCAACGATGTTAATCGATGAAGCTCCGCTCAAATAGACACAATCGCTGAGTTGATCTCTAAGCCTGGACTTCGGATTTCTAGCCATTGTGGGCGTTACCAGAGCGCTAATTTTGCCTAACCATATATTGTTGTCGATTGTCCTGGCGGCCTTTTTCAGTACTATGTATTATGTATTTTGAGTATATTGTATTCTTTAACATATGGTCTCCCGGAGAACGTGCAAATTGTCTCACAATGGCTGCCTCCAAGAACAAGGAATGGGAGGTGACAATAGCGAACGTGCCATGGGCCAGCCTGTCACAGAATGGCCACCCGTGGGGATATAATTGACCGGACTTATGAACTGAGTGGAGTTGAACAAACTTAGACCACTACCGCGACCTCATCGTTGCCCTCTGCGATGACTATGCCCTCCGTCGCTCCGCCCTCACCTCAAGAAATTCATCGAAAGCTCTCTGTGCACTCTGTGGCAAGGAGCGCCAAGGTCAGTCGAGCCTCAATCAACTGATGCTTTATCATGGCCTGACGTGGTCGCTTTAGCCCCCCTCAGTCTCAACCGATGCGCCGATATCGAGCACGGAGTCAGACTCAGACTCCATCCAGACACCCAGCCTCATGACTTCATCAGCTCAGGGATTGAGCAGCCTGCATCCCGGTTCATCTATGCCGCCACTTTCATCCATCGCTGAACACAGGTCCGGGAGCGGGGAGGATTCAGATGAAGATGAGGAAGAGGATGGCTGGAAGTCTGCTGATGTCCGGGCACAGCGTCGAAACTTGGAGGAAAGTGTGATCAAATCTGGGTATCTGTGGAAGAAGGGTGAGCGCCGAAAGGTGAGAGTAAGGCTGCACACGATACACTGCCCATACCCACGTTCTTTTTAGACATGGAAGAAACGGTGGTTTGTGCTACGCCCTGCCCATCTGGCGTACTACAAGAATTCTGCCGAATATCAACTTCTCAAACTTCTCGAGCTTTCTGACGTTCATTCATGTACACAAGTGACTCTGAAGCGACACGATAACACGTTTGGGCTTGTCTCTCCCATCAGGACATTCTATCTGCAAGCCCAGACGCCTGGAGAGGTGCAAGAATGGGTTCAAGCTATCGAAGATGCCAGACTGGCTTTGACTGGCACCTCAACCCAAAACTCTGCATCGACACCCATCGCCATTCCCACCCCAACTCAACGATCCGCCTCGAATTTTATCCCTCCAGCCACCCCTTCATCCCCTACTAACAGTGCGCGTGCTTACAACGTCACGTCGTCCGACTCAGAAGATGCGTCGCCCAATAGACAGCGCATGTTCTCACTTTTGCCCCAGGATACACAACATCCACCGCCGTCGTCCTCCAAGCCGCCAGGAACGATTTCAAAAGATCCCTCATCAAAGGTCGTTCTCTCTGGCTATCTTATGAAGTGCGGCTCAAAGCGCCGTAATTGGCGGAAACGGTGGTTCATCCTATCTGAAGAAAAGCTAGTCTACTCTGGTAGTCATATGGTAGGTTGTCTGAATATCTGCTGTCACCTCTATTGGCTAATGTATCGTCCAGGACACCAGACCCCACCGGCAATTCACCTTGTCGCAGATTGTGGATGCATTGGAATTTGAGCTTCCTTCCAATCGTAATCCTACGGGCCTTTCTTCGTCGATAATATCAGTGTCCCCTTCGTCTGAAGCTGATGCGCCCCGGTGTGCCCATACCTTCAAGATTGTCACCACGAAACGGACTCTGCTACTTTGTGCACCTAGTGAAGAAGACGAGATCAAGTGGCTAGGGTCAATACGTGCGCTAATCGCCCGACGATCCGGGGTGCCCACTTGAAATGTCTTATTCACGGAGCGCTGAACCCCATCCGCCCAGACATAGTAACAAATCCAAAGGTGTCAGAACGCCCGGAGATGAGATAATTTCCGAATCGGGCGTTCTAGGGCGTTCTATGACAGTCCTAAATCCAGATGTTTTGCTTATACCAAAAGTTGTACTCTCTCACTTTGTCCTCTACCACCATATGATTCTTTCCCGCAAACTTTAAATCTTTCTCGGATGCCATTCTTGTCATTGTAGCCATGTCACCTTCCCTCTATAGTCAATGTAACAATGTGGACCTTATGTTGATTGTGTGCTCTGTAGGCTAGTGTGATCGACTTGTGATTGCGGCTGTCTCTTGTGCTTCCTCTTCTACTTCGGCTTCACTTCCGCCAGTAGCGTGTGAGCCATATAGACTGGATCTGGCTATGTTCGGAATCTACATGAGAAGCCGAACGACGAAAAGGTGTGGCAAATGGAAGCAAATCAAGAACAAAGATCCCGAAGTCGGCGGTATTGTTCAAAAGACAAAGTTTGTTCAGGTATAACCTGGAGAGGACTACAACGAGGCAGGCTGCTTATGTGGCGCAATTGGAAGGCGACGGGTATCTTGCAAAGATGGGAGTCGGGTTGGCAATTGTAAAAGATTTGCCTCGTGGCGATTTAGTTGTGCAACAGCGCTCAATGCGGTAATATCGGCGCTGGGTTATGTGCGTCCGGACCCCGGGGACCCGGCTGTCATTTTATTCAAAGAAATTTACGGCCATCACGCTAGTTTCAATAGTTTCCCACTCGAATTCATTCAGCCATTCGACGATCTATCTGTACTTATACCCTCTCCATGGCTATAGGGTGTGTGCCTGTTGCCACCCTCTTACCCTTACGAATTTAATCTCAACCCATTCGCCATCGTCGTCCTTGCTGTATCTCTTACTGTGATCTTGTACTACTACCTTTTTTCAACCGTTCTGTTGTCCATGCCTGCTATGAAGTCCCCTTCAACCTCCAAGCGGGGCGCCCCCAAACAGAAGGGCGCTGTTCGTGCCAAGTCCGGTTGCTACACTTGTAGGATTCGTAGGAAGGTTTGTTGAGCGCCGAGCGCTTACGCCCTCATTCGTTATCTCACGACCTCGTGCCTACTCAGAAATGTGATGAACAACCCGACATGCATGGTCGTTGCATGACCTGCATCCGCCTCAGACTCGAGTGTCTTGGTTTCGGAGCGAAACGCCCAGAATGGCTGAGAGTAAGGATCCAGCCTCAAGGTTTCCGCCTGATGTTGTCTGACGGTTGTGCGCCACACAGGAAAGCCGCAATGTCGCTGAGCTCCGGGAGAAAATCAAGATGTTTCTTGCCAGTCAAGGGATGATCAAAGGTCATTCTGGCACTGGCCCTCGTGGGGAGGCTGAAACTGAGAGCCCTACTCTGCATCTCAGATCAGAGGAATATAGCGAGTCGTCCGAGAGCCCCCCTACGCCTACTCTGTCCCTCACAGACACCTCTCGACCCAATCATCTAATTTCGAGCATCAGGGATGACCCATATAACACTGTTAATGAATACACATCAAGTTGGTCAGCGTTGTTGACTCTTTTGGACTTGAATACTTACAAGTTATAGACCTTTACCCTGCCGACGCTTTCACTCTTAGAGATTCGCCTTTCTCCCAGGGATCTGTCCACGACACTTCTCCATACCATCTATCCCCTGTTGTCGATAATAATTTATGTAAGAATATGTTGTAAATTTCAGTGTAATATATAGTACTCAATTACCTGTTCTTAGCGGTTGTCGTGTCATCTCCAGCTTTAGCAAGCTCTTTTGGATCCTTATACCACTTCACACCTGGCACTGAAGATATGATGCTTGATTACGATACCACCAACTACTTTTTTCGAAATCCCGAGCCAATGACCGCGCATCTCGTTGATGTGATGTTAACTCATTATCGAGAGCGCGTCGTCAAAGCCCAGTATCTGTTTGCGGATACTACCATGCGAGACGTAATTTGTGATTACGTCGTGTCCCATACACTTCCCAGAGAGGCTGCGAGTCTCCTTTCGTCCGTTCACTGGCAACGATTCCAGTACCCCAATGCACTTGCTTTTGAAAGCGAGGAGACTCAGCGCCGACTGATAGAGATACAGAACCTCCTTAAACCTCAAGTGTATTCTTCTGATGATGCCATGGCAGCTCTTCACGTCATCTCTGCATGTCTTTTTGATGGTGGTGGCGGGGACTGGGGATGGTGGCTTGAGACGTCATACCGCTATGTCGACCATTTGTTCTCAAGGTATCACAGCCCGACAGAAGCTCTGATAAGGTGCACACCCAAAGATGTATTCATCATAAAGACATCAATTTGGTTCGATGTGCTAGCGTCTGTCACCACAGGAAAAGAGCCTCATTTTCTGAAAGCCATTCGAATCATGTTCAGTCCTACGCAGTCCAGGATAGAGGAGCTTGACGCAGAAGACTCTTCTTCCATGATGTCGCCCATGGGCTGTCACAATCAAGTCGTTTGGGCTTTGGCAGAAACGTCTAGTCTATTCTGCTGGAAACAGCGGCATATAAGAAGCGAGTCCCTTAGTATTCCTGCACTGGTCAAGAGGGCAGCAGTCGTCGAAGAATACCTCCAACCACCAGCCTCCCCGCTCCCTTATTCAAATGACATTAACGGCTGCCGAGTATTGGCCTCTGAAATCTTTCGTGCGTCTGCTCGCCTCTACCTTCGAGTAGTGGTGTCCGGAGACCATGCTCATGTGGAAGAGATCAAGGAGAGTGTGGAAGATACAATAAATTGCATGCAGTTCCTCAATTCTCCGTCGTACATAACAGAAGTTAACGGACAGACGATGTCACGGTCCATTGTGCGCAATACCGTGTTCAGTTTCTTTCTCTGCGGTGCATTTGCCGAACAGCCAGACCATCGTGAGCTGATTCGAAGCTTACTGGATCGAGAAGGCGATGGTGCTGGCAACGGGGGCTCGATCCGCGAACTGCTCCATCGTATATGGGAGCAACGGGATAAGGCTCGGCGACAGCACAGCTCCACGGTGGTGAATTGGCGAAATGAGCTTACTACAACGAAGATACTTCTTGTCTAGGTGTCTGTTGGAAGAGCTCTGCGAGCACATTGGATATGTTTTTTTTTTGAACGCTCGTGATATTTCTTGTTTTGCTTGACCTCATCTCGCTTTTACGTGGTTCGGTACTAACATGTACTAATACATCGCTGTCTATGACTTGGCTTGTACAATACGTCACACGTCGTCAAAAAAGATCCCAGTTGTATCGGAAGCTTATAAACATATGGAAACGCCACCTGAGCAAGACTGCAACGCACGTTGTGTGGGATTGTATCGAAATGAGGCACGAAGAAGCACCAATGGAAGCACAGTGGTTTGTCTCCCCGGAGATGCGGGCTGTTCGCTGGTTACATAACGGGAAGGAAATGGGAAAAGTGGGGGACCAAGCTGGAATAATGCATGTGGGTGATGGGACGGAGCCAAATGAGGGCCGCGTCGCCCGCAGAGAGGATCCGATGAGGGTGGGATGCGAAGCGAGTCTGGTTTTGTCCAAATCTGCCTATCAAACGACAGGAACACTACTTGCACCGATTGTGGGCCAGAAAATCAGACTTAGGAAATGTCGTCTTTCCGTTGTCTCCTCCTCCGCCTCCTTGGTAACACCCCATCACTCCGTCATCTGTGCGGCTACTCGTGTCCATTTATATCGATATTCCCCTTC
Organism: Termitomyces sp. MG145; assembly: GCA_003313055.1. Lineage (NCBI taxonomy): Eukaryota > Fungi > Basidiomycota > Agaricomycetes > Agaricales > Lyophyllaceae > Termitomyces > Termitomyces sp. MG145. The sequence goes on along the minus strand of QGOB01004068.1, from coordinate 123,228 downwards.
ATACACTATCGGGTGCCTTTTACCTCCCCGTCAGCTCTTGTCTTGTCGTTCCACAAATTGTCCCGACAGTATTCTTAAAAGTTTGCTCTGTGTCCTTGCTCCGTGTAAACCGTTCCTCACGCCCCAATGGCCTATAGAAGTCAGAAAGTATCACCCAAGCCAAGTCGATCATCTTCTCCTCCTCACAACGAATCTTTGACCTCCATGGTGCCTGTTCCTGATGATACCGACGCCTCCCCTAAAAGGCAGCAGCAGATTGACCTGCCTCGTGCTCCGTCCGCTAGCAAAGGTGGTTGCTGGTAGGTGCTCGCGTCTTGTCTGCCTTTCACGCCCTGAGCTCTCATCGCAGGACGTGTCGGCTACGACGAAAAGTATGCTTTGATCTTTTTTGCCTTATGTCGGACGTGCCTGATGACATCTATCACTCAGAAATGCGATGAACAACGCGAAGGCGACTCTTGCAAGACTTGTCGACGTCTTACAATAAAATGCCTTGGCTGGGGCCCACGGCGTCCAGAATGGATGCGAGTAAGTCATGTTAACTGGTTTGTCGAATGAGACCTCATACTAAGATCTCATCGTAGGACAAGCAAGCAGTCGAACGATACAAAGCCGACATCAAAGCCCAGCTCACTCGTGCGGGTCTCATCCGTGGCCAGCCCCGTACCTCTCAAATCTACCAAAACCATAATAATGTGACACCAATTGCAAGTCGCGGCCATCCATACCCCCGGCCCCCCGCACTCGATGTCGCAACTTCGTCATCATCGCATTACTCTAATTACTACCCATATCCCCACGAACAGCATCCCCACGTCCGTTCAGGACCTTCAGAGCAGAACCTTGTTTCCGGCATCCACGGTATGTCGATCTTGACAAGAGTGCTGTGTTTGTATGACTAATTCTGTGTCTTAGGAGCTTCTAATCAAGAATTCCAACTCCAGATAGATCCGCTATACACAGAAGCTTCACTGAGCCAATTAGACCCTTTTTACTATCCGCAGTCGGGGACTCCGATATCATCATCGTCATCAAACATGACAGACATTGGTGCGTTGGACTTCCCACACCCAGGTCCATCGCAAGAAACGTCTGCTTATGACTTTGATTTGTCGCCGTTGACTCCTGCTACACCGACTTCAGTTCCGAATATCGCTGGACAAAATGCTGCGCCGAGCGAGGATGTGCTTTACTACTTTGAACACGTACGGAAAATCCAGTTCATGTTTGCGGGAAACTTCTTCACCAATGCGACATATTCGGTGCGTAAAAATAAATCACTCTGCAACTTCTACCATCACTAAGTACAGATCGGATTTGTAGATGATCTTGCAAAACCCGCGGGGAGCGGTATCCTACGCAGTTTGTGCATTAGCCAATCTGCATTACAAACAAATGCGCGTCGCGCAGGGACTAGAAGCCCCAAATCCTCATCCTGAGCATTCAAATGCCGCCTACTATTACGAAGAAGTGTGTTTTCAGCTGAGCACGGCAAAACAATTGCGGAAATGTTATACCGAGGACGAGGCCATGGCTGCTCTCCATCTTGTGTGTTATTGCCAATTAGACGGCGGGTCGAGAGAATGGCAACCAGCCTTCGTCATCATGTGCGAATGGCTCATGCAAACAGGCCTGCCGAATCACGAAAATCCAGCCATTCATCTGCACACCATGTCTCCCACGTCGCAACTATTGGTCAAGCTTACACTGGTGGGTATTCTTGTCCAAAGTATTGTGCGGTAGTGGTTAACGGGTTCTTTAGTGGCTTGACATATTTTCAAGCATCAGTGGTGTTCGGCCACCGAAATACCTTGGATTGCTCAAGCGTCTCCTTGGCGAGCGAGGCGGCTATTGGCCAGCTGTTGGAGATACTGATGGCCTCCATTCACTACGAATGGACAGGGTGACGGGATGTCCCGATGAAGCTATGCTCGCCTTGGCGGAGGCCTTTGACCTTGCCGCTTGGAAAGCTAATGAAGAGCGCAATGGGACTTTAAGTTTCCGGGAGCTCGTTCGGCGGGGCGACGATATCGAGCGGCGGCTACGTCAGCATCAAACGGTTGCTGAGGGACTGGGCGACACAGATCAAGCCCCGTTACACCCCAGTCTGCAGACACAGGCCATGGATCCCCATGTTGCACCGTTCCCCAGCGACGAAGCACGGAAAATCGTGTCAAGATTGTTTTGCGAAGCGGCCGTGCTCTCTCTACATACCATTCTAAGCAAAGCGAACCCGGGTACGTACCTGAGGTACAAGCACTATTTCCAAGCACCCTCATCCTCGTTATCAGGTGTAGCAGAGATTCAAGAATCTGTGGAGACAACCATCCAAATTCTAGGTCAATTGACGCCCTCCGAGGTTGACCGCGCTCTGGTCTTCCCTATTTGTCTTGCGGGGAGCTTGACTGATGCTACCAACCGACGGGATTTCTGCAAGAGTAGACTTCAGCGTCTCGACAATGGCACTGGTAATCTTATGCAAACACGGCGTATAATGGAGGCGGTCTGGCAGCAGCGTGATTTTAGCGGTGCAGCCGTCGATTTCAGGGAAACCGTACGCGAAATGGGTCCTAATCTGTTGCTAATCTGAGCTGTGGATCAACTGCTGCAGAATTCGCAAATAAATTACGATACCTATAGGCGGATGAAACCTGGCCACTGTTATACCCTTAATGAAATATCTTAACTTAAATACTTACAAGTACCGTACAAGCCTGTAATGTTCCCAGCCATTAGCGACTGGTGGACTTGCATCATTGCTATATTCATTAATTGTTTAAGCAGAACAACGCGTCTTCGCAAGAGACAGCGCAAAGAGAAGGATCGTTGGGGGCCAATATATTGGATACCCAAGCACCATGCTCCGGTAAGCCAGGATAATCCGTTGAAGTGCTTGATTGATTGCATTAGCATGATAAGAAATTACCACTGGCTCTAACGACACCTACCTACACACCGACACAGGACTCAGAATCGTATTGACATGGTTGAGAGCCAAAATGAGTAAGGTCCGACCAAAGAAGTTATACTACAAGCAGCATAGGTGTGCAAGAAGTACAGCAGCGATTGAAAGGTAGAACAGAATTCCGAACCGCTGGTAAGGCTGGCGGGTTTATACCGTCGTACCGGGATAATAGGTGGCCGATGGATATCCAACGTGACTCGCACAGGTTAGCATCAAGCGCAGCCTCGGTGGCCGCCCGACGGCCCAAAGGCGGCCAGCGTTGAACTTCAAAGGCATCGCGAAAATGGAGGATGAATAACACGGCCTGGTTGGGATAATTGACATGAACTTGAGCGACCGTCTTTTTTTTTTGCCTGAGTAACGGCAAATGCAAGGTTGCTCAGACTGCTTCACGTGAAACGCAGCAGCACGTCACGGGACCGGCAAAGACGCGTCTTATAACCGGACACCGCATTGTACCCCTGAGTTTTAAGTTACATTCATTGGCTTGTTGGCACGCTGTGTACTTTGTTCTTTCTGTGCACCTTTTCGAACGTAGTTCTTGCCTTACTTTGACCCAACGTGTATCTCACTGGTTACGGAGTCAATATCACGATAGATAACAACCCATTGCATGTCATAGACCGTGATGCATCTGTGTATGGTTCTTTCTAGTCTTAATGAATGATGATGGGCCACGTATATGGGTAGGTGGAGAAGTACTCCTGAGTATCTATGAACGTCTTTGGGCAACTTATCCCTTGCCCCTGTCATGCACCCAGTGTTCCAGTTGAAGATTGAGCTGGTATAAATGTACTCAATCAAAACACACAACGCTTACGTTCTTCTTCAAACGGGCTCAATTGATCAAACCAACTTCACCGAGGGTCGTTCATACTTATCATTTCGAATGATCCAGCCAGAAAATGATGGGCGAGTCCTGCGGATCTTCTCCGCTTCATAACGACGTATGATCCATATGCTTAAACGTAATCCCACGGACAATTGCCCCAGAACGATGAGACCTATCCCCCTTTGAGTCGCTCACGAGTTAAATGGCAAATCGACAGTTCTTCGATCATCATCGAGATTTCCTACGACGAAGCAATTAAGAACGTTTGTGCCGCAAGCCACGGAATTCCCAGGTCATCCCACAGTCAGAATTGACCAGAGGTGAGCCATAGTGTCGGTAAACTGACAGCTCTATCGATCACATCTGTGTCTCATGTGATGTTTCATGGAGAACTTTTCGACATTCGAAAGTAAATTTGTTATGTCTTGAAAGGTCTATCACACGACGTTCTGTCGCAAGCAAGGGAAGAGATCTGTACGCGACGAAACCGATTCGTTTGTACCATCACACCCTGAACAAAACAGACTCGTGACGTGCACCCCTTCGATGTGAAACCATTTGAACTATGCGTGTGATTTGATTCAAAGCATTGTAGATAGTCCGTGAACAGAAGTCAACAAAGAAAAACATATATGTCCAAGATCTCCAACCATTACAGCATTTCAGAAGCTCTGAGCCCAATATTTGTCGCCAAGGCAAGGAACAACACGAAGCACAAGATGGTTGGACCATATTTGTCATAATACAAACTCTCGGCATGGCGTTCGCGAAGCCCGTAAGAACGGTATATAAAAATTCCGACGGAGTAGGCGATAGCCAGAAGGGCTACGAAGGTGAAGAACGCGGCGCTGATCAAGCCCCGAGGATCATCGGCCGGGACAAAGTTCAATAAAGTTGTTGCGATCGTCCCAATGAAGACTGCAGTGTTCATCCATTTCTGTCAAGCATCCATCAGAAATTGAAATCAGCATTTCACGACGAGAGGTAAAGTCCACATACGAGGAATGTTCGCTCAACGGCGAAGTATACCTTGGGTTCGATGCGAACAGGGATAGCAATTTTTTTGCCAACAGGCGCTGACCAGTCCCTCGACAGGATACGATCTTCTGTGGGAGGCAAATCTTCTTCAAGTCCGTTCTCCTCATCTTGATCATTGGAAGGATAATTTCTTGCTCGTTCCCTCGCAGCTCGCTCGTCATGAAGCCGCGTCCTCAGAGTCTCGTCGAACGTGGACGATGGTGCAAGCGGATTAATTGACAGCGCCTTAGTGCTGGGACCATCGAGACCTTTCCGTGCAGGTACATGCGCATGGCCAAGTTCGTCGCTACCACTGGCATCTGTGACGGGAACTTTCCCTTGCCTTTTGTCTTCCTCGCGCCTTTCCTCCAACATTTTCTCTCGAAAAGCAACGGCTGCCTTGACATCGTCGCTGCTGAGGCCTGTACGCTTGTCTTCGTCTTTGGCGGGCATGTTCATTCCATCATCGTCTTCACCTTCTGACACGGGCTCTAAGTAGGCCACAGAGGCATTATCTGGAGTAGAGGTGGATGGGGAACTTTGATGTTCAGTGGAGGATCTGGACGGAGTAGCAGATGAGGTTCCAGGTCGTTCAATGACTGTGAGATATCCTGTGTCAGGTTTAAGGATATCTGTGTCCACTAATGAAGAAGTGTTTAATCAGTAAAAGTAGAAGGCTTGTAGTAAATAGGGACACACTCTGGGGGAGCCAGAATGGCACAAGATCAACGCGATTGGGGAGCAGAGTGGCGCAACCGTGAATGAATTTACTGATGCGATGAGGTGAGCGTAGACGAAAAGAACAAAATTGGCAACATACCTGAACTTAGGAACAGCTTCTACCAGGTGAGATTGCACAAGGTCCGTCACCCACTTGGGAGGCTGCTGACCGAATTGTGTCTGTAATTTGACTTCGAGGACACCATATCTGACATGCGTCAACAGAAGAGAAACACAATGAAAGACGTTGATCATACTTGAAGAGCTCCTTGTCGTCAGACGGAACTTGGTCAAATGGATGATCAATCCCAATGTCTGTGCGACGCCAGTTATCTCCAGCGCGGTTTCTGCCGTCCCAGTTATCCTCTCGTATGAGGGACAACTCAGTATCGAGCGAGATACGCACGCGAGCATCACCAGGAAGCTGGAAAGCAGTGCGATTATAGAAAGACCGCATCACTAGGTAGAGAATCGTTTTCAGCAACATACTAAACGAAGAGTCGGGTTGAAAATCACCTACCAGGTTTGAGCTTCCGTGTCAGTACGGCATATTGTACCTCGTTGGCCAATTGAATCATGGAATCCACTTCTGCTTGAGACTTCTTGCCTTTGGTTACAAGTTGCTGAAATTCCTCGTCGACAGTATATTCCCCGCGGAGGAAGGCATTCACAAGGTGTTCCTTGATGGGGAAGCGGGCCTTAACTGATTTTTCACCAGTCCAGTCTTCGCGATGGGTCTTACGCTCAACAAAGATCTGGAGAAAATTGAGATGTATGGGGGGGGGGGTGAAGCCATCGCCAAGTACTCACAGTTTTATTGTCGACGTCGCCATACCAACGAAGACGGATGGCTTCTGCACCCTCTGTCTTTTCAAGACGACCGAGGTATAATTCGAGATCTTGGTTGTCGAAATAGATCGAAGTGATCGCTAGAAAGAATCAATAAATGTGTTTTAATCGTCAGAAATGCTGCTTACCAGAATCACGGACTTCGAATTCTTTTTCAGAATTAAAAACTGATACCAAAATCAGAAGACTGAGTGAACAGCAGACATGATGAGTACAAACCTAGTACTGGAAGGTTTCGCAGGATGGCTAACTTGAGGGGTACGAGATTGTCAGGGTGAACCTGATCGTAGACAGTAGATCAGGTACCAGAGGTAGAAATGGATTGTCCGAGCCGTACCCAATACTTGGTCGTCTGCCTGACGAAGGCACTTTGATTTCCCCCTGCGCTAGAGTCTCCGCGCACAGGATTACCTCTGGTGCGGACAAGGTCGTAGAGCTTCGACAACTTGACAATCAAAGCGTCCCAATTATACTTGTAAAATGGGCGTTTTTCAAGGTATTCTTGCACAAAAGTCGCTTTCAGCGAACGGCCAGTTTGTTTCTGATATGGCGTAAGGAGGAAATCCCACGCAGTGCAGACAGTAAAACGTACATCATGTTTCTATATGACGTTGGATAATAAATAATGCGCTTCGGTAATGAAATAACAAGCGGTAGTACCTTCAGAATTTTCATAAAGCCCGTGATATTCAGCTTGGTATATAGAGCGAGATCATGAACGTCTGCGACAAGGTTTGCAACCTCCTCTTCAAGCCCGTGAAAGTGGTCTTCAAGTTCATCGAATGACTCCCCCTCGTCATCCGAAAGATCATCGTCCGAACCCCCGTCGTGGACATATTGTTGGACGTGTGCCTCCATTTCGCTGGAGGACTCCAGACGATGTGTATCATGGGACTGATCATGGTCTGAGGCCACGTAACGCTCGACATCCTTTTCCGCATCTTTGATACGTCGAGCAAGCTCAGAAGTCTAGAGGCGGCGTCAGTATACTTAACTGGACTCAAGAAGCATATGAAGGTCGAAACATGTTGCGGGGAAATTCTGAAAGGAGCATAGCAATTATACCTTATCCCTCTGAAAGTCATGGATCTTGTCCAGTTCATTTTCAAGGAAGCTTGTGAACTGATCTTCATCTTTCTCGGACCATCCCCCTTCAAACGTGCGATCCTAGGCAGAAACGAGTGATATTAGAACAAATTTCAAGTAACAGGGACAGCACACACCTTGAGCATCCGCTTCAATCCTATGTAGTCGAGGTAGTATGGCCGCCATTCGGTATAGAGTGAAGTCTGGGGAGTGCGCTGTAGGCACCAAAGAGGAGATGGAGAGGCGGGAAACCGACCTTAATTTTAGTTCCAAACTTCATGATGGGCAACCGACAGCGAACAGAAGGCCACCCGGGAGTTTAAAAATCAAAGTCTTAGAAGAAATTTCCTTGATATTCTCGCTGTTGTGGTGCAAATGTTAACGAACGTGCCTAGTTTCTGCCGTGCTAGACATGATCCATGCATCGGAAATCGGAATTCTACAAGTAACTCGATCACACAAAGATCAAGCACGGGGCTGACTCGGAGTTGCCCAACATGGTCAATGTCCCTCCCTCCTATGCTGCGACCTCCTCCAGTACTCCCGTCGCACAGAGGTCGCCGTTAACCGGTCACGGATTGTCTCCTTCTTCTGATGATGTTGCTAGCGCAAAAATTCTACTATTGGGATTGCGCAGGTGAGCTTCTTTATTGTTTCGGCATCTCACTCATAAATGTTGCCTATAGAGCCGGCAAGACATCAATACAACAGGTTCTATTCAATCAGCTACCACCGAAGCAGACCTTTTATCTGGAAACAACGATGCGCGTAGTGAAACATACATACGAGTGGGCTTTCGCTTGATCTGAAAAAAACGCCTTGTCTATATCTATACCATTGCAGCTCGGTTATTCCTCTTGAAATATGGGATTGCCCTGGAAATATCACTGTTGACACACTGGGCGCTCCGTTATCCCAATTCGCTACAATGATCTTTGTGATTGACATTCGCGTGAGTCACTTGTGATTGAGTTGCTTGACTTGGTTACCACTACCGTCATCTTTTAGGACCTCTATAACCAACCAATATCTAGGCTCGTAGAGTTCATTGTTGCCGCATATGAGAAGAATCCCAATATGAGTCTGGAGGTGTTTGTTCACAAGGCTGAGAAGCTCCAAGAAGACGATAAAATCGGTACAGCTCTAGAGAGTTCGCTCCTATCATTTTCAAGTTTGACTTGGTTTTGTAGAGAATTTCAGGCAAATTCATGAGCGGGTCTCTGATCGATTATTGGATATTTCAGCAGAATATGAACAAGTTCAGCTTAACTTCTACTTGACTTCGGTCTATGACCATTCCTTGCATGAAGCATTTTCGAAGGTCCTTCACAAACTCATTGATTCACTCCCGTACCTCGAAGACCTCCTCAATGTCTTTTGTGCTGTGAGTCTGCTCATCGGAATTTTATTTCTCAAGCTGACAAGGTTCGTAGAACTCTCAATCGCCAAAAGCATTCCTATTTGATACAACCTCGAGGTTATACATTGCAACAGATGCGTCGCCGGTCGACTCTGCCACATTCAACCTCTGTTGTGACTATTTACAAATGCTCAATTCTTTTGGGTCACTATACAAGTATGCCAGTCTTCATCTACATCTCACTGGTCCTCATGAACCTCTATCAGATCTGCGACCGCTGGCGCGCGACAATCACTACACATGACACTACCACCATCAGATTCTTCAACATCGTCTCTTTTACCCCCCTCCGCGTCACTGGATTCTGTCGTACCAACTGAAACGACCATTAACCGACCTGAAGACTCGATGACAATACGGCAACCGCGTGATCTTTTTTACCCCAGCGCCTCGACTTCTCTGCATCCATCAACTCCGGGTACCACCCTTACCTATCATCTCATAACACCCCAACTTGCGCTTCTCGCCTTGCTACCTACAGGTATATATGAAGGGCGACGAGGACTCGTCGAATTCAACGTTGTTTTCTTCAGGGAAGGGGTGCAAGAAATTTGCCAAGTGGAGAAGGAGGTGCGGACCGGAGGATGATACCCATACACTCTAGCTCTTAGTGATAAAGAGTAAACTTACCCAGGTTTTTATGCCCGAGGTAAACGTCACCTATTGATCAAGTAATGATAACTGGACCCCATAAAGTTGGAATTTAGGCCCAAGAATCGAAGGCGTGTTGGACAGGATGTGAATGTATCCCCAAGCATTCAGTATCCTCCAGAATGTTTATCATCCTCACCCGTCAACAGAATAGAGGAGCCCTGCCTCAGCACTGCGCTGGCAACCACGCGTTTTACATGAATTTAATTTATTTAAGTCGCGTTAGTCACGTGCGGATATTTAAAAATTCCGTTGGGGAAGACGTTTGGGGTCAGGTCCATATATATAATTTTCTGTTAACTCGGACTCTCACTCGAGACTCCGCGCAGACCTCCTTTCCGTCTTTCTTTCTGAAAAAGCTGCTTACCAGCCTCTTCAGAATGGCGGTTGCAAACGGAGATGCCGTTCACCCTCAAAATATCTCGACTCGTCCACTAATCCTTTCGCTTGGACAACTTAGAGTATGTGACGCAAGCTCTGCAAAAAGTATTTCTAAAAGATTTCCTAGCTTTCTGTTCCCGTATCTACAAATCCCGATGAATGGATAGCTGCCGAAGTCTTACGGGACGACTTCGCACATAACCAATCCCTACTAGATGCCGTTGACGTGACAGTCCAACTCGAGAATGAAAACGAGGCAGTTATAGAGCTTGCTGCAAAATTCCTTGGCTTCGTTGCCGACAAAATAGATGAAGAATCCCAATCAACGCCTGCTCGCACGTCTCTTCTGCTGAACGTGCTCAAATTTTTCACCACTTCATACTTGACTACCCAGGACGTGCATACGCTCACCTCTGCATTCGATACCGAGTCTCGGAAGACTGTTCTTGCCGCATACTTCAAAGCCATCGCAGCGCTTGAAAGCCAGAACGTTGCTACTATACCTGCAGGCCCTACATCGGCCCTTCTGTCTGCTGCGAGGACCGGGAAGGCTTCAATTTACGCCTTGTTTGGTGGTCAGGGCACCAATGAAGTTTATTTCGATGAAATGCAATCTCTTTACGATACCTACAAGCTCTTCGTCACCCCTTTCTTGGAGACGGTCACGAAGGAAGTCCTCGTGCCTTTGGCCGAAGAACAGACCACCTGTTACACTCATGGACTTGATGTGCTCGCATGGCTCGCTAATCCCATTACTCGTCCTCCCGTTGCATACCTCGCTTCGGTCCCCATCTCATTGCCGTTGATCGGCCTGACCCAGCTTGTTCAATATCTTGTAGTGTGCAAGGTATCGAATGTTACTCCTGGAGAGCTTCGCGAGCGCATTTCTGGCGCAACCGGCCACTCCCAGGGTATCGTTTCTGCTGTCGCAATCTCCGCATCCGCGACTTTCGAAGAATTCACAGAAAACGCGCGCAAGGCCCTCAGGTGGCTCTTCTACTCTGGTCTGCGTGGCCAGCAAGCATTTCCTATCATCTCGTTGGAACCTAGTATAGTCCAAGACTCTATTGAAGGCGGTGAGGGTACTCCCAGTCCTATGTTGTCCATCGCCGGCCTCAGCTTGAAGGAGGTCGAAGGTCACCTTAAGAAGACTAATGCACATCTTCCCGAGAACTCTCAACTCCATATTTCCCTCAATAACGGTCCTCGTGCCTTTGTTGTTACTGGTCCTGCTCGCGCTCTTCACGGGCTGGTGACTAACCTCAGGAAAGTCCGTGCTCCCAACGGCGCAGACCAGAGTAAGACGCCCTATTCCCAGCGCAAACCAGTTTTCTCTGTCCGATTCCTCGTTGTTGGAGTTCCCTACCACAGTGAATACCTTACGGGGGCGACTGAGCGGCTCTTTAATGAAGATCTTGGAGGTGAGGAGTTGTGGCAAGCGAAAGACCTCAAGATTCCCGTTTATCATACCGAAAATGGTAAGATTGGCATTACATTCATTAATTCAAGTACGTCCTAAAATACACTTCAGGCTCTGATTTGCGCGCCTTGTCGACTTCAATTACGCGCTCCCTTTGCGACCAGATCTTTACGTTGCCCATCCATTGGTCCAAGGCAACCAATTTCCCCGAGACTGCTACTCATGCCATCGACTTTGGTCCCGGCGGCTTGAGTGGAATCGGCCCCCTCACTGCAAGGAACCTAGATGGAAGGGGCGTGCGTGTGATTATTGCTGGAGACCGTGGCAAGGGTGATGCGGAGTTGTACAGTGCTAATGAAGTGAAGTACGAGGATTGGTGGAGCAAGAAGTGGTCGCCGAGCTTGGTTCGCACCAGGTATGTCATGGACGACTCTTCCTAGTCTCCGTTTTTATTGACATATTTTAGCGACGGAACTATCTACCTTGACACACCGTTCTCCCGTCTTCTGGGTAAGCCCCCTATTATGGTTGCCGGCATGACTCCTTCCACTGTCAAGGGTGGATTTGTCAGTGCTGTTCTCAATGCTGGCTATCACGTCGAGTTGGCTGGCGGTGGCCACTACAACGCTGCCGCCCTCCGCGCCAAGGTCGCCGAAATTCAGGAGAATATTCCTGCTGGTGTCGGCCTTACTCTTAACTCCCTCTACATCAACCCTCGTCAGTTCGGTTTCCAGTTCCCCTTATGGCAAGAGATGCGTAAGGAGGGTCTGCCTATTGAAGGTTTCTGTGTTGCTGCTGGCATTCCCACCACCGAAAAAGCTGCTGAAATCATTGAGGCTCTGAAGAATGCTGGAATCAAGCATGTCGCATTCAAACCTGGTTCCGTTGACGGGATACGACAGGTCGTCAATATTGCGGCTGCCAACCCTGACTTCCCTATTATCATGCAGTGGACTGGTGGTCGTGCTGGAGGTCACCACTCGTTCGAGGACTTCCACCAACCCATCCTCTCTACTTATCGTGCCATCCGACGTCATCCTAACATCTCTCTCGTTGCTGGCTCAGGATTTGGTTCTGCGGATGATGTCTGGCCTTACCTGACTGGTGATTGGTCTGTTGAGCGTTTTGGTGCTCAGCCTATGCCATTCGACGGTTTTCTCTTCGCATCCCGCGTCATGGTTGCCAAGGAGGCGCACACCAGTCCTTCCGTCAAGGATCTCATCGTCGCCGCATCAGGCGTCGACGACTCCGCTTGGGAGGGTACCTACGCCAAGCCTACTGGCGGTATACTGACTGTTCGATCTGAGCTCGGCGAGCCCATCCACAAGGTTGCTACCCGAGGTGTCAAGCTCTGGAAGGAGTTTGACGACACCGTCTTCAAGTTGCCTAAGGAGAAACGCGTGGCCTGGTTGAAGGAGCGTCATGCCGAGGTCATTGAGAAACTCAATAAAGACTTTGCCAAGCCTTGGTTTGGTCAGAAGAAGGATGGTAGCGTCGCCACAGATCTAAGTGACATGACTTACGAGGAGACCGTCCTTCGAATGGTTAGGCTGATGTTCGTGTCACACGAGAAGCGTTGGATCGACCTTTCGCTGCGCAACTTGACTGGAGACTGGCTTCGCCGTATTGAAGAGCGCTTCGCTGGCGTCAACGGCTCTGCTGCCAAGCCATCCATACTTCAGTCTTTCACTTCTCTCGACGAACCTCTTCCTTTCGTGGAGACCTTCTTCAAGGCATATCCTCTTGCAACTCAGCAACTTCTTGCTTCAGAAGACACCGCATATTTCCTTGCTATCGCCCAGAGACCTGGTCAGAAACCCGTGCCCTTTATCCCCGTTCTTGACGCTTCGTTCGAAGTCTGGTTCAAGAAGGTTCGTTCATCTTTACTCCGCCTGTTACGGTCACTCACTTGATTTTAGGATTCGTTATGGGCCGCAGAAGATATCGAGGCCGTGTTTGATCAGGACCCTCAACGTGTCTGCATTCTGCAAGGTCCTGTCGCAGTGAAGGGCTCCATTGTGAAGGATGAGCCCATCAAAGACCTTCTCGGCAATATTAACAATGCCCTGATACAACGTCTTCTCGAGCGCAAGTACAACAACGATCTGAGCACTATACCTTCTGTCGACTATCTAGGAGCACAACCCGCTTCCCTTCCGCAATCTCTTCCCAATGTGGTTCGCACTGAAAGTGCAGGTTCTACCACGTATGAGATCGGCAGCACTGTTCCCGAGACGGCTGCTTGGTTGGAGACTTTGGCCGGCTCTACTCTGGGCTGGCTTCGCGCTCTTGTCGCATCTCCCACGATTGTGCAAGGTACCTCATACATCGATAACCCTCTTCGTCGCGTCCTCGCTCCTCGTCCCGGACAAAAGGTCGTCGTCACGCCCATCTCTGTTACATTTTACGGCGCTGCTCGTTCGTATGGTTCTCACAAGAAGGATTTCAAAGCCGTCGAGATAAAGTATTCTTCTGCCACGAAGACAATTGATGTGACCATGTTTGAGGATCGTCGTGACGTTTCTGTCCCCCTTTCCCTCCAGTTCCAGTATAAACCTTCTTCTGCCTTTGCTCCCATCCACGAGGTTGCAGATGGTCGTAACACTCGTATCAAGGAGTTCTACTGGAAGTTGTGGTACGGCGATGATGAGACGCTTCCTGTCATTGACCTTCGCGAGACTTTTGATGGCCCCGAGGTCACCATCAATGCAGCAGATATCGAGCAGTTCTGTGCTGTCGTGGGTAATCAGGGTGAGAGCTTCAAGACAGTGCGCAATGACAACGTACAAGCGCCTATGGACTTTGCCATTGTTACTGGCTGGCAGGTGTGTAACCTAGTTCATGAAACCTTGTCTTCGACTGATGTTATTGATTGTAGGCAATTATGAAGTCCATCTTCCCCGCCTCTATTGATGGCGATCTCCTCAAACTCGTCCACATGTCGAATGGTTTCCGTATGGTCAGCGGTGCTCGTCCTCTCCAGGTGGGCGATGTCTGCAGGGCCAACGCTCGCATCGTTTCTGTCACCAATACCGATGCTGGTAAAGTTGTCAAAGTCAAAGGACACGTGTATCGTGGTGGCGAACAGGTTATTGAAGTCGTTTCTGCTTTCCTCTATCGTGGCCGCTTCACCGACTACGAGAACACCTTTGAGATGGCTGAGGAGCCCGATTACACTGTTTCTCTTGAGACCGATGCTGCTGTTGGTGTTCTTCAGTCCAAGGAGTGGTTTGAATGGGATGACGAATCCACACCTCTTGTTGCCGGAACTTCTCTTATTTTCCGCATCCGCTCTCAGATGTCTTTTAAGGACAAGACCTCCTTCCGAAATGTTGCTGTCTCGGGTGACATCTTCGTTCGCAATCATTTGAAAGTCCTTGTCAAAGTTGGCTCTGTTGATTACCAGCAGGATGATTCACACGGTAATCCAGTTCTTGCTTATCTTCAACGCCATGGTTCTGCTACTGGTCTGGTCACTCCTCTTCCCAATGAGGGCTACGCCTTGACCAACACGGATGGTTCTACCATTTTCAATGCACCACTCACGAATGAGCCTTACTCGAAAATCTCTGGCGATTTTAACCCGATTCACATCAACCCTTATTTTGCTGATTATGCATCTCTGCCTGCCACTATTACACATGGCCTGTGGTCTAGCGCTGCGACCCGCCGTTACGTCGAAAATGTTGTCGCACAAGGTCATCCGGACCGGGTTTTAGCGTGAGTGCAATCTATTATTTATCTGCTGTCCTAAATCATTCTTACGGATTTTTGAATAGTTATAATGTCTCTTTCGTTGGCATGGTCATCCCCAATGATGAGCTCAGCGTCAAGGTTCGTCACACCGGCATGCGCGACGGTAACATCGTCGTCAAGGTCGAGACGTTCAATGATCGCGGCGAGAAGGTCCTCGATGGCTCAGCCGAGGTCAAACAACCCAACACAGTTTATGTTTTCACTGGACAAGGATCTCAAGAGCCTGGTATGGGTATGGACCTCTACAACAGTTCTCCCGCAGCCCGTGCCGTTTGGGAAGGCGCCGATACTCATCTTCTAGCTGTTTATGGCTTTTCCATTGTGGAGATCGTCAAAGATAATCCAAAGACGAAGACTGTCCACTTCGGTGGTATTAAGGGCCAGGCCATCCGTCAGCGTTACATGGATATGTCCTACGATACGATGGATAAAGACGGCAATATCAAGACGCTTCCTCTCTTTGCCGATATTGATGTTCGGACGCAGAAATATACTTTTAGCCATCCTTCTGGCCTCCTCTTCGCAACACAGTTCGCTCAGATTGCACTCGTCGTTACAGAAAAAGCCGCATTCGAGGACATGCGATCCAAGGGATTTGTTCAGAGAGATTGTGCCTTCGCTGGTCACTCTCTCGGCGAGTACTCTGCTCTGGCCTCCATTGCTGATGTCCTGCCGATTTCTGCCCTCGTTGATGTTGTCTTTTATCGCGGTATTACTATGCAGCGCGCTGTCGAGCGGGACTCCCAGAACCGTTCCAACTACGCTATGTGTGCTGTCAACCCTAGTCGCATCTCCAAAACCTTCACCGATGCTGCCCTTCGTGAGGTTGTTGATAGCATTGCGGTCATCACTGGCTCTCTTTTGGAGATTGTCAACTACAACGTGGAGGTGAGTGGTCTTGATCGGTTTTGTCGGCGTATACTCATGTTTATCTAAATGTTTAGGGCCAACAATATGTTTGTGCCGGAGAACTTGTCGCGCTGCAAACGATGACCAATGTGTTGAACTATTTGAAGGTTCAGAAAATTGACATCGCGAAGGTACGTGTAGTGTTATATGATGTCTTAATGAATAGCTTATTTGGGCTTATTTCAGCTGACGGAAACCTTCACCGTTGAAAAGGTCAAGGAAATGCTCGGGGACATCGTCAAATCATGCTTCGAGAAGGCTTCTGAACAACAGAAAACGGAAGGATACATCAAGCTCGAGCGTGGATTCGCTACCATTCCCTTGCCTGGAATCGATGTACCATTCCATTCGAGGTACCTCTGGGCTGGAGTGATGCCCTTCCGTGCTTGTAAGTCGCCTTTGATCCTCTGACGGCATCTATATCTAAAGATAACTTGCAGACCTCTCGAAGAAGATCAATCCGACACACTTGGATCCTGACATGTTGATTGGGAAGTATATCCCCAACCTCATAGCAAAGCCCTTCGATGTCTCCAAGGAATATGCGCAGATTATCTATGATCAAACATCCTCGCCTCGCCTCGACAAGGTCCTCAAGAAATGGGACCAAGAGAACTGGGCAAGTACTGAGCAACGCCAGAAGCTTGCATATATCATACTCGTCGAGCTTCTTGCCTATCAATTCGCCTCCCCGGTACGCTGGATTGAGACTCAGGATCGTCTCTTCGCCCAGTTCCAGTTCGAACGTCTCATTGAACTGGGCCCTTCCCCAACCCTCACCGGCATGGCGACGCGCACTCTCAAGGCTAAATACGAGACTAGCGATGACTCTGTCAGTCGCACGAGAACCATCCTTTGTCATGCAAAGAACGTGAAAGAGATTTATTATCAATACGAGGACGAGCCCGAGGCACCGGCAGCTGATGTCATCGCCGAATCCCCTGCTGCAAGTACTCCTGCTTCCGCAGTTCCTGTTCCTGTCGTTGCTGCCACACCTGTGTCGGGACCTGTAGCTTCAATTGAGGATGTCCCTATCAAAGCTCTCGAAATACTCACCGTCGTCGTTGCGCAGAAGCTCAAGAAACGTGTCGATGAGATTCCTCTTTCTAAGTCCATCAAGGATCTTGTTGGCGGCAAGTCTACCCTCCAGAACGAGATTCTTGGCGACTTGCAGCAGGAATTTGCCTCTGCCCCAGAAAAGGGCGAGGAACTTCCTCTTGAAGAGCTTGCTGCCGGCCTTTCGTCTGGATTCAACGGCACCCTTGGAAAGTACAGCAATGGTCTCATCTCTCGGGTCATTGGTGGAAAGATGCCTGGTGGCTTCAATGTTTCCGCAATGAAGACTCACCTTGCAAAGACTTGGGGCTTGGGTCCTTCGCGTGCTGACGGTGTCCTGCTTCTCGCCACTACTTTCGAGCCTGCCAAACGTCTTAGTTCTGAGGCTGAGGCAAAGACCTGGCTCGACGGCATCGTCTCTATATATGCGCAACGTGCTGGAGTTTCCCTATCTGCACCTACCGCCGGCGCCGCTGGTGGCAGTTCTGGTGGTGTCACCATTAACAGTGAGGAATTCCTCAAATTCCAAGCCGACCAGCAGCGCTTTGCAGCACAACATGTAGAGTTGTATATGCGATATCTGGGACGCGATTCACGGGCTGGCGAACTCGCATTCGACAAAGAGAAGGCCACTTCGATCGCTCTTCAATCCAAATTAGATAGTATTACTAGAGAGCACGGCGACACATATATCGAAGGCATTCAGCCCCGTTTCGATCCGCTCAAAGTGCGTCATTTCGACTCCTCCTGGAACTGGGTACGCCAAGATGCTCTCTTGATGTACTACGACATAATCTTCGGACGTCTTACGACCGTTGATCGAGAAATCACCGCTCGTTGCATCGCTATTCTCAACAGAGCTGACCCGGAACTGCTCGATTATATGCAGTACCACATTGATCAGTGCGATCCTTCGAAAGGCGATAACTACAAACTTGCCAAGGAGTTCGGTCAGAGACTTATCGACAACACTCGCGAGATTATTGGTCAACCTCCAGTGTACAAAGATGGTATGTCACGTCGAACCTCTATGTTTTGAAATCGTACTCAAGCATCTACCACAGTCACATTCCCTACAGCCCCTCACACTGAAGTGACTGACAAAGGAGATATTGTTTATTCCGAGGTGGTTCGCGAGAACGTTCGCAAACTTGAGGCCTATGTCGAAGAAATGACCAGTGGCGACGCGGTTTCGGGCGCGGTCAACATCCAGAAAGTTCAGGATGACGTTCTCAAACTTTGGACAGTCGTCAAGTCTCAGCCAGGCATTAGTCAAGAACAAAAGAATCGTATCAAGGCTCTTTACGAGGGTGTCGTGCGATCTCTGCGCAAGGGTCCTGATACCAGATCTCGACTGACCCCAAGAAACCGCCGTTCCTCATCGCAATTCCTCCGTCCCCAGCTTGCTAACATCATGCCCGTCACTGCTGACAAAGTTCCTCTCCTTCACCTGAAGAGAAAGGTCGGATCGAACTGGGAATATAGTAGCAATCTCACCAGTGTTTACCTGGATGTTCTGCACGAAATTGCCACTTCTGGTACCACTTTCCAGGACAAGAACGCCTTGCTCACTGGTGTTGGCAAGGGGTCGATTGGCATTGAGATCGTGAAGGGTCTTCTTTCCGGAGGAGCTCACGTTGTCATCACCACGTCTAGTTACAGTCGGAAGACCGTGGAGTACTACCAGTCTATCTTCCACTCCTTCGGCAGTCGTGGTTCTTCTCTCGACGTTGTGCCTTTCAATCAGGCCTCCAAACAAGACGTTGAGGCGCTCGTCGACTATGTGTACGCGAACCTCGGCATGGATCTAGACTACATTATTCCCTTTGCCGGTATTCCAGAGAATGGTCGTGAGATCGATGGCCTTGATGATAAATCTGAACTTGCACATAGAATGATGCTTGTCAACCTTCTCCGCATTCTCGGCGCTGTCAAGACAAAGAAGGCAAGCCGTCACTTTGTGACCCGTCCGACTCAGGTCATTCTTCCTCTCTCACCAAACCACGGCTTATTTGGAAATGATGGTCTTTATTCTGAGTCGAAGATTTCCTTGGAGACGCTCTTCCAGCGTTGGAGCTCAGAGAGTTGGGGTGAATATCTCTGCCTTGCAGGTGCTGTCATCGGGTCAGTATTCTTCAATTTCATTGTTTTGTACTCAATTTAACATATCTTTCTAGCTGGACTCGTGGCACTGGTTTAATGGGCCCCACGAACATCGTTGCACATGAACTCGAAGGTTACGGTGTCCGCACGTTCTCAGCAAAGGAAATGGCTTTCAATATTCTCGGCCTGATGCACCCTCTCCTCTTCAGCATCACTCAGGTTGAGCCGATCTGGGCTGACCTCAATGGAGGCATGGATAAACTTCCCGACCTGGCTGATATCACAGGGCGTATCCGTACGACTCTTCACAAGAAGGCTGATCTTCGTCGTGCCATCGCTCGTGACAATGCTGCTGATTTCAAGGTTGTCAATGGGGCTGAAGCCGAACGCCTACTCCAAACTGTGGACGTTCTTCCACGCGCCAATTTCCAATTCAACTTCCCAACCCTCGAGTCTAATGAATCGTTGAACGAACTTGCACACCTCCGTGGCTTAATCGACTTGGAGAAAGTTGTCGTCGTTACTGGATTTGCTGAAGTCGGACCATGGGGTAGTGCACGCACACGTTGGGAGATGGAAGCGCGAGGAGAGTTCACTATTGAGGGCTGCATCGAGATGGCTTGGATGATGGGCTATATCAAGCACTTCAATGGGCGTCTCAAGGATGGTTCCCTCTACGTTGGCTGGGTCGATAGCAAGACAGCTGAACCCGTTGACGACAAAGATGTCAAGGGTCGTTACGAGAAGGATATCTTGCTTCATGCTGGTATTCGTTTGATAGGTATAGTTTTTTCTTTAGACCATTGCTAGTGAGAACTAATTCCTCTATCCAGAGCCCGAGCTCTTCCGTGGCTATGACCCTAACAAGAAGGTCTTCAATCAAGAGATTGAGCTCATTCACGACCTTGAGCCGATTGAAGTCGCAGAATCGGAAGCTCACAAGTTCAAGCTCCAGCACGGTGAAAAGTGTGACATCTGGGCAGGCGAAGGCGGGCAGTGGTTCGCAAAATTGAAAAAGGGAGCCTGCATCTTCGTTCCCAAAGCGTTCAAATTCAGCCGTACGGTCGCGGCTCAGGTTCCAACAGGCTGGGACGCTGGACGCTACGGAATTCCTGATGACATCATTGCACAGACGGATCGTGCTACCCTTTGGGCTCTCGTCTGCACCGCAGAAGCCCTGAACATGTCCGGTATTACCGATCCTTACGAGCTTTATAAGCACATGCATCCATCAGATGTCGGAACGTCGCTTGGGAGTGGAATGGGAGGTGTCACGAGTATGGCGAAGATGTTTAAGGACCGTCGTGACGAGCGTGAGGTCCAAAATGATATCCTACAAGAGACGTACGTTCTTTCGACGATTCGGTTACCTGGCACTATTGACCTCGGATTGCTAGCTTTATCAATACAACCGCGGGTTGGATCAACTTGCTCCTCTTGTCTTCCAGCGGTCCTGTCAAGATTCCTGTCGGTGCTTGGTGCGTCATATCATTAGTACTTTCTTTCTGCTATCTGACCGCTCTCTAGTGCTACTGCTCTTCAATCATTGGAGATTGGCTGCGATACCATCTTGTCCGGGAAGGCCAAGGTCATGATTGCCGGTGGTTTCGACGATATCAGTGAAGAAGGGTCCTACGAGTTTGCCAATATGAAGGCCACTAGTAATGCTGAAACTGAGTTTGCGATGGGACGTGAGCCAACTGAGATGTCTCGCCCTGCCACATCGTCTCGTGCAGGAGTAGGTCATTGCTCTATGGATTGCTTCATTGTAATTGACGTCGCATCTCTAGTTCATGGAAGCCCAGGGCACTGGTGTTCACATTCTCATGAATGCCAAGACGGCGCTTGAGCTTGGTGCACCAATCCGCGGCGTGCTTGCCTTTACGTCGACTTCCACGTAAGTTTCTTGTCTTATATTCCTAACTCATTCTAATGGCCGTCCCTGTATCTAGTGATAAAGCTGGTCGCTCAGTCCCTGCCCCCGGTCGCGGTGCTCTGACCGTGGCCCGTGAGGTTGCCACGAAACATCCTCTCCCCATTCTTGATGTTGCTTACCGTTCCCGCCAACTCGCTTTCCGTCGTACACAAATATCGCAATGGTTGACTCATGAACATGCTCAACTTCAAGAAGAGCTCGCTTTCCGCAAGTCTCAAGGCGAAACCGTTGATGAAGAGTACTTTGCGACTCGAGTGGCTCATATTGAAAAGGAGGCATCCCAACAAGAGAAGGATGCACTCGCTATGTACGGGATGCTGGAGGGCAGCGATCCTCGCATAGCTCCCCTTCGTCGCGCGTTGGCCATTTGGGGGTTGACAGCTGATGATATTGGTGTATTGTCCATCCACGGCACCAGTACAAATGCGAACGTACGTTTTCTTGTCGGCGCCTTGTGCAATGCAGCTCATCATTGATTTTGCAGGAGGAGAATGAGACGAGAATCTGGAACGATATTTTCAAGACGATCTCTCGTACACCCGGAAATGCCGTGCCAATTATGGCCCAGAAGAGTCTCCTGGGACATGCAAAGGGTGGTTCTGCTGCTTGGCAAATGAGTGGTTTGCTTCAGACTGTCATAACCGGCATCGTACCTGGCAATCGCAATAGCGAGTGAGTTGTTTTCCTGAAAACGAAGGAAGTCCCGTACTTAAAAAGATCAGCAACATCGACTCCCATTTCCAGGATCGTACGTTCCTCATGTTCCCTTCAAGGTCCATCCATACCGATGGTATTCGGGCCGGAGTAATGGTAGGTTGCAGCTCTCTTCGCTAAAAGCTTTCCCAATGAAATATGATCTACAGTCATCATTCGGCTTCGGTCAAGTTGGTGGCACAGCTCTCGTTCTCCACCCGCGCTACCTCTTTGGCGCCATCGAGCCAAGCTACTATGAGGAATATAGGAAGCGCAACCATGTTCGATCGCTGGAGTCCTATAAAGCCATGAGTGAAATGATGATCGACAATTCACTGGTCAAGATCAAAGAGCATCCTCCTTACCTCGGCGATATGGAAGGCAAGGTTTTGCTTAACTCTTTGGCAAGGGCAACACTCGACCCGAAGACGGGAGAGTATTCTTTCAAGGGCAAGCTGGCCACTCAAGTCCCCCTCGACACTGCGAACGTTAAAGCTATCACTGACATCGTCGAAGCCGGGGGGCTCAGCGATCATGTCGCAGAAACCTTTGTTGGCGTCGGCGTCGATCAAGGTAGGCTTCCCAAGTTCTCTTTCCTATGACATACTCATTGTTTTTCACTTTCAGAGCTTATTTCGGCTGTACCTTCGCACAACCCCACCTTCGTCGCGCGCAACTTCACTGACGCTGAGGTTGCCTATTGTCGAGCCCAACCTTCGCCTCCTTCGTCCTTTGCCGCACGTTGGGCGGGCAAGGAAGCTGTCTTCAAATCTCTCGGTGTCAAGTCAGAGGGAGCGGCTGCTTCCATGCGAGAGATTGAGATCTTGAACGATCCTGAAACTGGCGTTCCTACCGTAACCTTACATGGCGAAGCCAAGGCTCAGGCCCAGACAAAAGGAGCGAACAAGATCCTGATTTCATTGAGCCACTCTGAGGTATGCTCACGGAATGTTCTACAACTTACATATTGTGCTCACGAGATTACTATTCAGACTGTCGCGATTGCTTTTGCTCAGGCTTCCAAGTCGTCCTAAAGTGGTTGCTTTACCGATCTTCCCGTTGTTTGCTGTGCTGTTGATGCTCTTTTACTGGATTATTTCGTCGTTGCATTCATAGATTCCCGACCTTTCATACATATCACACAGCCATATCACACTGTACATGTAATTTAATGACATAGAATTTGCTTTCCTCAACAGGTGCTTGCGAACATGCTCGGCATGGGCTGGTCTGTCAAAGACTCAGATATTTGAACAGAGAAAGGTATGCGCCCGAAAAAAATAGAGTAAATTTAGAAACAGGCGAGGGAACAACAGTATGTTGAGTGGAAGTACAATATTGATCAATGCCATTATTACTTTAGCGCCTTCTTCATATTCTATCCAGAGTACATGAGTTAAATATGACCAGAAGAGTGAAAAAAAAAAAAAGCACCTTTTCCATTTGATCGATATCATGCGTTTCAATTCGGATGATCGATTTGCCAAGGGCCTTTTCAATTTGGTCCATCTGCATCCAAGTCTTCTTGTCATGAACGAAGTTGATCGATATGCCCTTTCTTCCAAAGCGGCCCGTACGTCCTGCAAAATCCAGACATATATAAGCAAACACTTGCGGGAGACGGGGGGAAAGGGAGAATGGGCATGCCGATTCTGTGGATGTAGGTTTCGATATCGGGTCGCTCGTCGGCGGTCTTGTCTCGTTCGTTCATCAATGGCATATCGTAGTTGACGACCATGTTGACTTGGAGGATGTCGATGCCGCGGGCAATGACATTTGTCGTGATCAGAACCTGTGATTTGTCCTCCTTTCAGTCCGTGTACCTTTTGGTAGTAAGTGTGCATTTGTGTACTCGCCTTGTCTTTACCTTCGCGGAAACGGTCAATGATGGCGTCACGCTCCGCAGCGTCCTTGGCACCATGTAACGAGGCTACTTTGTGGCCTTCTGCAGTCATACGCTCGGCGATGCGATCTGCAGTGCTCCGGTACTACGCGACAGTCAATAATAAGACCAGGCGGAGAAGAGATATCATTACTTGGCAAAAGATGATACTCTGACCGATAGTCAACAAGTGATATAACGACACCAGAACATCGTACTTGTGGTCTTCGCTCTTGCAATCCATATAGAATTGCCGGATGTTATCGACGCTAAGCTCGTTCTTTTGGAGCTCGATCTTGTTCGCGTTCGGCGCGAACTTTGCGGAATAAGTACGGACATTGTCAGGGAACGTGGCGGAGAAGAGGATGATTTGAACGGGTTTTCCGCGAGGAAGCATGCTGTGTTCATGTTGATTTTTTTTGGAGGAGGAGAGAGAAGTTGTAATCACGCACTTTTTGACCCTTAGAGTCTGATCGCCCAACCCATCCTGATCTAACATGTTATCTGCCTCATCCAGAACAAACACCTTGATTTCACTTGTATCAATGACCTTTGAACGTTTTCTCGTGAGGTCTTATTAGCGAGACGGTTGAGACGTTGTATCTACTTACCCGTCTTCGCATCAAATCGGTCATGGTGCCTGGGGTGCCGACTATGATATGTGCAGTGATTTTCGTGACATCTCTAGGTAGATTGTCCTTGATGGCGTACTCCGTTTGCACATTGGTGAACTTGCCCATTGCTGTCACGACAGACATGATCTGACGTGCAAGCTCGCGAGATGGGGCTAGACAAAGAGCCTACGCCACATTTCAAGTTTTTTTTTTTTTTTCTCGTGAGATCATAGATAACGACTGACCTGAGGTTTGTTGATTGTACAATCGACGCGACTAAGCATCGTCAGGACGAAAGCGGCGGTCTTGCCTGTGCCTGATTGCGATTGGCCAATCATGTTAACGGGCCTATTGAAAAGTCCTCAGAGTATGTAGAACGAAAAAAGGATGTACGCATTACGGATTCGCAAGGAGTAATGGAAGAGCTGTTTCTTGGATCTTGGAAGGCTTGGAAAAACCCATATGATGAATACCCTTGAGGAGGTCTTGATGGCTAGAGAGCAACTTGAATCGGTGGTAAGGGGCTATATATTGTGAATAACACACAGTCCGAGTTCTTCGAATGTCTTGACGCTATGTAACGGTGACTTGGTATCGCCTTGCTGATCCGCTAGCGTCACCTACGGTTCGCGTTAGACAATGTTAGATTGATATTCAGCAACCGACTCACGGACACCTCAAAGGCAGAGTTGATTAATTCTGAAGTGCCTGGAGGTTACGGACGAATTGAGAACCTTTGAACAGGTGAAACCAAGGTGTCCTCACTTGATTTTTGGTCGACGGGTTCAGCATCCTTCGAAACGACTGGGAATGGTGAGCATGACGCGACGAAAGACAGTGCGATGGGATACCTGGAGTGTAAAAGCCGTCATCGTCTTTTTGTAGAGACGACATGATAGATGGCGGTTAACAACGCGTGTGGGCATCTTATCTAATTTCTCTGACTTATGACATTCTCTGCAACAGCGGCAGCGCTGCTCCATCGACTTCAAAATGGCCTCTCAAAGCATTCAGTAGAGCTCGTATATACGTCCCACAGCCTTTGGCCTCTTAAAGCTCCTCTACAAAGTCAACTCAAAATTCTTGTCCTCGACGCATCGTTCAACCCACCGACCCTTGCCCATCTAGCACTTGCTAACAGCACGTCAGCACAACATGAAAAAGACACAACTACCTCTGACAATCATGACTACCATGCAAAGCTCCTTGTACTCTCCGTTCGCAATGCAGACAAGATATTGAAGCCTGGTGATGCCACATATCTTCAGCGTCTTGAAATGCTCCAAACTTTCGTTGAGGGTATAAAGCCACAGGAAGGATCAGAACCCAACGTTGCTATTGCAATAATTGACGAACCCACATTTGTGGGCAAGTCAAAGATTCTTCAAACTTTCCTCAAAGACAGGTTCGCGACGTCTTTGCAACGTGTAAACTACGTCCCCCGACTCGATTTCATCCTTGGTTTTGACACTTTTGAGCGTCTCATACAACCTCGATATTATGGATCCGAGCAACAAATGATGACGTCCCTACAACACTTCTTCTCTCCCGAAGGCGGCAATTCGTCTGTCGTCTGTGCACGCCGCGCTTCTTCCTCTTATACTCCGGGCGCAGATGATGTCAACCTTGCGATTGTGAACAAGTTTATATCTGCGGGACACATCACTTTTATCGATATCGGTCAAGATCTTGCGAGATACAGCTCTAGTGAAGTTCGTGATAATATTAGTCGACAGACGGTGGAGTGGAGGAAATTTGTTCCTTTAGGAGTAGCATCGTACATTGTCCGTGAAGGACTCTACAGAAGTCGTCCGTAGGAACGATGACCGGCCCGAAGGACCGCGGTCACGTGGATATGATAAAACTTTTTGAAAATCAGTTTGGGTCATTAATTATGGCGATGAGTAGCCTCATCTCTGCTGTCGCCTGGGTACGTCGCGGCGTTGCAGAACGGTATCCACAAAAATACGTCCTTGATGACAAGGAACTAGAACGTGTCAGCACTTTGGCCCGAATCGAGCTTGAGGATGCCCGTATAGAACTCGAACGAGCACACGAGGCTGCAAAGTCCATGGGCAAAGGGGCAGAAGGCGACGAGGCAGATGACCAAGGAGACAATGACGACGAAGCAAATTGGCTCGAGTGTGTCATATTTTTCTTATCGTTGTCGAGGTGCCATTATTGATTTTTTGAGCAAGTGAAGATGATGCGATGGATGTCGACTCTGCGCCCGCACCCAAACCCAAAGACGATGATCTTTCACAGTACAAATTGGACGAGTACGACGATGATGTTCAAACGAATGGTTCGTTAGCTTTTCATGCACGCGTTGGCCTGGATTTGGATTTTTGGTAGATGCCGGCCCCTTCAGCAATATCAAGGGCTTGACCTACTATAAAGACAACGAGGAGGACCCATACATTACATTAAAAGAGGTATATATCCACACTAATCATGGCCGGCCTACTCTGACCAGAAATCTAGGACGGTGATGACGAACGAGAAGAACTCGAGATTCTCCCCACCGACAATCTCATCGTAATCGCCAAAACCGAAGACGAGATCTCCCAATTAGAAATTTACGTCTACGACGAATCTGAAGAAAATCTTTACGCGCACCATGATCTAATGCTTCCCAATTTCCCTCTCTGCCTCGAATGGCTCGACTTTCCACCGGCCTCCTCTTCCACCTCCACAGACCCAGGTTTCGGCAATTACATCGCCGTCGGCACCCTCGATCCCGAAATCGAAATTTGGTCCCTCGACACCGTCGAAGCCATGTACCCCAACTCCATCCTCGGCCGTCCCGACGCGACAAAAGCACACGTCCCCGTACCACTCGGAACAGGCAAGAAAAAGAAAAAGAAAACCAAGCACCGTACCGTGGAGAAAGGCTACCACGTCGATGCGGTCCTCGGGCTCAGCTGGAACAGAGTCCAGCGGAATCTGCTTGCGAGTGCAAGTGCGGATCGGACGGTGAAGCTGTGGGACCTGAGCCGCGACCCGACGAGCGGGATGGATGACGACACGGGCAGCGGCGCGATACGGAGCTTCGATGTCCACAAGGACAAGGTGCAGGCGGTGCAGTGGAACGAGAAAGAGCCGAGCGTCCTTTTGACAGGGAGCTACGATCGGACGGTGCGGACGTTTGATTCGAGGTCTCCTACGACCGGTGTTGGCGCGATCTTGGGCAGCGATGTTGAAGCCCTCCGATGGGATCCTTGGGAAGACCATGGTTTCTATGTGCGTTCCACGGCCAAGTATTCGAGTAAATCAATCTATTGACCCTCCCGGGATTTTTCTAGGTCTCGCTCGAGAACGGCATCGTGCTGAACTTTGACGTCAGGACACTGCCTTCGAACCTGGACAATCCCTCCCCCGCTCGGTTCACGCTCTCTGCACATGATGGCGCAGTGTCTGCTCTTGATGTCAATCCCCACATCAAGGGTTGTATCGTAACTGGCGGCACGGACAAGCTCGTCAAAGTGTGGAACCTCACAGACGAGACAGACGGGGGGAAGAGGAATGTCAGCCTCGTCACTTCAAGAGATCTCGGGGTTGTATGTCTTGTCCTTCATCCTCTTGTTTCGCATTGTCTCAATCATGACTAGGGCAAAGTTTTCAGTGCCGTGTTTTCTCCAGATGACCCGCTCACGCTTGCCGCAGCAGGTTCCAAAGCAAAGATGCAAATATGGGATGTTGGCGCAAACATGGGAGCACGAAAAGCTTTTGGGAATAAGCTCCGCGAGGCTGGAAGGGTGCTTCGGGAGAAGGAGAGTAGCTCAGGAGGTGTTGTTGGAGTTGTTAGCGATGACGAGGATAGCGATGTCGAGGGCGGTGAAGAGGATTAGTACAGTAGGTTTCTTGTATCTAAATCTTTCCATTGTTTATCCAAAAATGGTCGGACATAAGAAACGTGGATATCTAACTCCCTCTCAGCTCTTCTTCCTGAGTGTATAAAAGGTATCAAATCATAAATACTGGACCGACGGTGCTTTCAATCAAGCAGCGAGTTTTCTCCTTCGGTAAGAGATGGTCCTCGGAGTTTTGGGCATGGTAATCATGGTCTGAAAGAATCACAATTATGAGTTTCATCTTCATGACGAGTCTGAAGAATCCATACATGGTAGTTGTGCTCTGGGACAGCATCGATGCGAATTTCCACATGACGAATGATAGTGGACACAATGGTTCCCAATTGAAGATAAGCAAACTGTCAAGAGTAAAAAATACAATCATGGAAAGCAATCCACAATCATACCTGCTCGCCGATACACCTATGCTTCCCCGCTCCGAAAGGTTGGTAGGGACTTTCAGTGCCCTTACTAACAGCCCCAAATCCATAATCAACCTTTTCACCATGCTTGTCCTCGTAAGTCTCAAAGGCCTGAGCAGCGACACCCTCGGGGTCGCTCCACCTATACGGGTCCCAATTCAACGCGTCTTTCCATACTCTTGGATCAGTCTGGCTCACGGCGGGAGAAGCCATGACGAAGTGGCCCCTGGGGACGACGTAAGTCTGGTCCTCGCCAGGGGGGGAAGAGAGCGACGGGGGAATGACGACGTCTTCCCGGACCTTGCGCATGATGCTGTGAATCGGAGGGTGCATACGAAGAGTCTCGCGAATGACGGAGTCCATGAGAGGTAGCCCGCGCAGTTCCTCGTATGTCATTGACCGGAGCTTGCCGTCGGGAGTGCTGAAGTGTTTGACTTGTTCCTCGTAGAGCGCCTCTGCGACTTCAGGGTTGGCAGCTAGGTGAAGAAGTGTCCATGAACCAGTCGCAGAGCTGGTGTGTTGGCCAGCCATGAGGAGAGCGATCATGATGTGGGCTATTTCGTGATCCCTAAGAGGTTTCCCGGTGCGGTATGCCTGTTGCATGAGAGCTTCGATCATGTCAGGTTCGCCGTGCTGAGCAGGTAGGTGAGTAGTCAAGCAAAGGGAAAAAATACACATCAACTTACGTTACCGCTCGCTCGACGTTTCTTGATAATATCAACATAAAACTCGCTCATCTTGATATGGGCAGCATCACGCCTTCGATAGCTGGCCAGAGGAAGATTGGGGAACATCCAGTTGAGCGGAGTAAAACCACCGTCAAGGTCGCTATACAGGTCGGAGAATGACTTGTTCAAGTTCTCGCGGACCTCCTTGCCCTGCAAGGTTCTTGAGGCGGTCAAGATCGTGATTTCCTGCATAACTTTGCAAACGTCAAAGCTGCCCCATCCCTTGAGGTCCTTGGCCTGGAAGACAGAGAACGATGGATCTTGTGCAAGGAAGTCTTCGACTTCTTCTTCAATCATTCCCACATAGGTGCGGAAGTTGTCTGAAGTCAATCCGACTTTCACGAAACGCTTCTGCTCCATGAAAATTTCGTTGGGCACATCGTAAACCACGTCTTTGCCGAAGATGGGAGTTGTCAAAGGCTACAATAAACTGTCAATATCGTATGTAGAAACGGGGTAGTTTGAAAAAAAGGTTTACGGTATAAGCATCTTCTGCGTTCAGGACAGTGGATTTACCACCTAGGACGAAGTTGTTTCCTTTTGGGCCCAGAGCAACAGTGACCTTTCGACCTAGCAGGACGAAAGTAAAGACATCCCCATACTGTGTAGAGGAAAAATGTCAGCTGATGCAGTGGACTAACAGTGGTTCTGAACTAGCCTTTTCACGACATGAAAAGAAGAAACTCATGGGGTCATTCCCATACTGAATAGCGGAGCCGACGTAAGGCAACCAATGGAAAATTACAGGGGGATCGGTAGCTTTGCGTGGGATGACCTGTACACCAATTCTTAGCAGGTGATGAATTGGAAAACATGGATAACGTGCCAGCTGCCACAGGACATTGAAGACGATAGCAAATACAGGAAGATTGATGAGAGCGAGGAGTATTAGGCGTGAATTACAGTGAGAGAGGTATGTTTGGGCATCGAGGAGATAGACAGACCACACGTCGAGTGTGGTGTTGGGCGACATGGCGGAGCAGGACGACTGAGCTCAATTCCTCGCTTATATTTTTTGGATCGCGGGTCACAAAATCGAACCACTCTATTTCATCCCACGCGCCCAATCAATAGTTGATCTCACCACTCTAAATTGAGCGATTGAATCACTATTTTTTTGGCGTGGACAAGCCTCGCAATGGACATCGCAGTCGTGTTTTTATTCTGAACCAATACTCGATAACTTTGACGCGATAAATAAACTTTCTTTCAAAGAAACGGCCAGCAAACAGTTCGATCAGTCATTAACCTTTTCAAGATGACGCGCGTGGCGGACAAACTTGCAACACACTTCACAGAGGAATGCACCATCTGAAGTCCACTAACTCCGAGAAATATGATCGTTGATTCCGTACGTTCAACAAAAAAGCGAAGAACATTATTCTTAAGAGGACTATAGTCGCAAAATCCAGAGAAAGCAAAGTACGACAAAGTTCGCCTATCCTACTGCTTTTCTCTCCCTTGTAGCACCGACCGCTATCACTGGACCTGCACCGTCTTTTGTAACCACCTTCCAGCCCCCGGACTCTACCAGGGCCGACGTCACTGTACTACTCGAGACACGTTCGACCTTTGGTTTGCTGGAGCACCTTACAGAAGACATGGGAGTGACGGAACCTAGGCATTGATTGCCCCAGGGCCACACATCAACGTCTGAGTAATTTACCTTCAAACACCTGATTCCTCGGACTCTTCTTCAAATCAGCTTTGATCCTCGCACTACAGACGCGGAGAGTTGTCATTTTTAACTTCATTGTTTTTTTGCACTTTGCATGTAAGTTGTGTCTTTAATCTAAATGAGGAACAATTGCAGACGTGATGCGGGCGTAGGTTGCACTACAAGTTCGGATTTTTGCCCAATCTATTCGGAACATAAAGTAGGAAATGACCTCATGCCCTTCAAAACTTGATTGCCGAGCTTCGAGAGTATGTATTCTCCGATACCTTGCGGTAGCGGGGCATGCCTAACCTTTTGTGAGCATCCGGCATATTAGCTTCCACTTCCCTTCCGTGCCTCTGCTCCGCGGAATATCTTCCATGCCGGGGTGCCTGATAAGTAGTTGCATAACAGAAGAGAATACATGACTCATTGACAAGCATCACCAACGTCGGCCCTGAAGCATCACGATTTGATAACTTCTCTGTCTCTCCAACCACGGTCAACCCTGTCGACGTATGTCTGCACCGTTAGAAGACATACTTCCTAGATTCTTTGGAGACAGCAAAACTCCATCTTCGTAAACCCCAGCTGCTCCATTAATCAATCTGGCATTAGCCCAAGTTCGATCTTTCCCGGGCCCTACGTCGTATAGAAGCACCTCAAACAGTTTTACTTATATTTCTGTGCCTCGACATACAAGGGTTGACTTGTTGTAGCGTCTTGCAAATCTTTTCTATAATACCGTTTAGACCAGACTTTCCAGGATCAGAGTCAGCCGGAGCGATGCCTAGATTCGGAGAGACAGAAAGAGAGATTTCCATCAAAAATGCGGTGGCACAAGTCCCTTAACCAAACGCGAGCATCGTGTTTTTAGAGAGCCGGTGACACTTCCCTGGGAACAATGCACCTGTGACCACATATACTGATATCTATCTGTATTCGTTATACCGGAGGTAGATCGGTATGTGCCCCCTATTACCTCAGGCCTCGGCTCTTAGCAATGCTTGAAGTACAGTTCTTGTAACGCTGCGCAGTTTCTCGCTCCACGTGAGTCACGGACATATCAATGTTAGCTTCCCTTTCGGACCTCTGCTCCATGCAGTGCCTGTTCCACGTCGGCGTGTTTAGACCTTGACCTTGACGTCGGAAACTATGTACAAGCGATATGCCGTCAAGGGTTGAGCAAAGGAGAAGATATATAAGCTCATGAAAAAGCATCCCAAAACACACGACGATGAAGTTCGCCATAGTATCTACCGCTCTCCTATCCCTTGCGGGACTCGTCGCGGCTACCACTGTCCCCCGCCAGTCTTGCCCACAGGCATCACGCTTTGGTACCTTTATTGTCTCCCCAACTACAGTCAACCCCGGCGACGTATGTCTGCATTTACAAGAAAGCATTTTCTATTCTTCCGTCCTTACTTCCATATACTTTGGACAGGAAATCACCATCTCTACGGACCTCAGCTGCGCCATTAACAACTTTGGGATCATACCCAAGTTCTTAGACTACTCCATCGTCGTCCCTGTCGACTCCAACAACGGACACGAGCCCAACATTGTCCTCGCGCGTCGTGACTTTAACTCCTCAGCGGGATTGACGTCAGATCAGTTTACGACCAAGGTTGGCTGGCATTCACATCAATGGATTTTTTTTTTGTCTTTGCTCAGATCACCTATTTTCTTCCTGTCTAATAGATTCCGTTTGCTTTCTATTTTGCTGGAGCGCCTTATCAGATCCTCCTTACTACCACTTATCCTACGATTGGTACTGATGGTAGTGAGGTGTTGATACAAGGTGGCATCTTTGGAGATATCACCATCAATGTCTAAAGGTGAGGCGACATGCTGAAGAAACATGGTCACTGTAACAGAAGTTGTTGGAATAGCATTTTGCATGATATACTGCTCGTTGCTTGTTTGTTGCATCGTTCAGACTAGGCCGATTCCCAAAAATCCCACCGTCGTATCAGTCGTGTTGTCAGGAGTCGAGATCTTTCTGATCAGCAGCGTGCAGATTTATTCACCCATCTCGTATCGTTGTCTAGTATTTCGACGTCCACAAATATTGCTGGTGCATAAGTATATCACAAACAACTTGTGATTATATCTAGACAACGTGAAAGATGATCAGAACAAACATTCAGAAAACCAATTTCGAGCAGAGATTCCAGATATTGTTGTTTGTAAGAAGAAAGGTCCAAATGTATAGAATAACGGTCGAAGTGTCGAGCAGATCGAGGATCCATATCAAAGCATATTGTAACGGTGTAAGATCAAGATCGAGGTCTTGGCTGTTCTTGGCCCCGGACCGGGAGTGCGAAGTGAGGCGCAAGCCTTTTTTTGGTATAAAAGAATCTACAAGCAGCTCAACGACTATGGGGAAAATCTTGAATCGTACTATGATACGGTGCCAAAGGATAGATTCAGGGGAACGGAGGTGATACGGTCCGAAATAAAGTTGAGCTCCAGCTGTATAGGGAGTGAAAACGATGAGTTGAGCTATGTGAGTCAAAATGAGATGCGGATGTACTGGATAAAGTTATTCCGATGGCCTCGTAAGCAGTAATCGAACAAATGTCTCGGGGATACTATCTGATGACTTCGGCGTCGAGTATGTTTTGTTACAATAAGAATCCTAGACGTCAGCCCATACAGTCTGAAGAAGCTCATAGCGTGCACATCGGATGTACAGCCATGCGCGCGTCACGGAAAAACGACCCTGAGTGCACAAGTATTGCACATACACATACTGTGAATGTTTTAAACGCAATGTCAGCTGAAAAACATGCGCAGAGTACGTCCAGCCAAATTTAGAGCCAGATAGGGATGTGATTAAGGTAGCCCAAAGTAAATGTTATATGTAACACCGCGTTGGTGGCAAATACTTGCCAGTAAAAGGATAGCCTTAGTTGAATGAACCTCAAAGACGTCGAGGAAGGTAACGAGTACGCCGAAGGAAGCGTAGAGAGACCAAATGAGGTGTTGACAGGGAGCGGGACGGCAGGCGCGTGCCGCTGAAAGTGACGCAATCAGGACCTGAATCAAAAACTAAAATTATTGCATTTGTAGGGTCACCCACGCCGGTCTTGAAGGCGCTCAAATGTAAAATGTCTTTAATAATGAGTCTCCAAAAATGATCTCTCCTGTCTAGCCATGTCCAGAACGTCAAAAACAATGGCGTGCTCATCGTTATTGCCGTCGTCCCTGGTTGGCGTCCTCAAGCAGCCCAGCGTACTCACCCGTTTCGTCAGCTACCTTGACTGGTCATCGTTCCATGCCATCCTCAGCACCTCGCGCGATGCCCGCAGCCTTTTTCTCGACCCTACCTTGCGCAATTCTATTCTGGCTCGTTTTGTGACTGGCTTCGATACCTTCCAAGATCCTGCTGTCAGTCAAAACAGTCTTCTCTCAATTGATGTCCATCAGTTGCATCTATTTCGTGAGTTCAAGCTTTAATTTCTCAGAAGCTAGTCTGATCGCGGCCGAGCAGTGATTTCGCAAAGGGTCCCGGTGCAGACATACTCCACCCACGCACTGCGTTTCATGTACTCTCTCGTTCCCTATGTAGATCAATCTGAGTACTTGGCAGCTCTCTCCCAAGCACACTCTCGCTTTGTTCTCCTACTACAGTCACTGGTTTACTCGTCCAAAAATCTCGTATTTCCTCCAGAACCCCAGCATGATATACCTCCCATCCTATCAGACAAGCTTGCCTCACCTTTTCCGGAACTCACCTCACCAGCCCCTCTTTCTTACAGAGCTTCTCCTCCTTCTCCTCTTCCCCAGCGCAATTCGGCCCTTTCAAAGTCGAAACTTAAGCTTCTGTCAGGTCCTACTCGTCGGTTAAGCAAGAGTTTCATCAAGTCTTCGCCGCTTCCTCCTCCGGTGGACGAGCCATTTGCTCTCAAAGCATATGGTTCCGCATGGAGAAGACCGGTTCCCTATCGGTACCCCTCCGAAAGCTCACAACCAGACTCGGACAAGGCACTTGTCCCTCCTCGCAGACACTACGTTCCCAGCACGCCCACATCCACCAATTCACAATCGTCCCTTTCCCGCAATTCAACCCCCACACCTCCTACATCAAATTCAAGTCCCAGTCCTCCGCCATCTCGTTTACGTTTAGCTCTTTCTTCTCTCTCCGTTTCTTCCCCATACGACTTCATCCACGCTCTTTCTCCCGTTCGTGCACCCGTCCTGCGGACCTACGTCCCATGCTCAGCTCCTCAGCTACATTCACAAATAATTGCACGCTGTGAGGAACAGCTCATCGACGCTGATCTTTGGTCCTATCTCTCTGTTGGTGACATCGTTGCAAACCTCGGCCATATTCCTCTCGCCGACGAGCCTGAGAGACCAACAAACGTCTCAGACAAGACCAAACGGTCTTCTCCACCTCGTTCTCAACCTTCACCTCCACCAACTAACTGGCTCCTATTTAATGGAACGATACTTGTTCCATTTACTTCCCAACCAGGTGTCCCAATCCCTGTACCAGATGCCCTCACACTCCCCTCTCCGTTCTACTACACCCATATCCTGCCACGACTCGCAGACCCTATTTTCTCGCTCCGGCGCATGCCACGTTTCTCTACTGTGATTCCCTCTTCGCATTCCAACGGGACGACATATGAAGAGAACGCTGAGCCGGCGGAGGGTGACATCCCGATGAGGTTGGTGTACCTCCCTGCACGCGTTACGACTACTCACGGGGGTGGCGTCGCACTTGTGAGGCGATACAAATGGCTCGCAAGAGTGTTTGTTAATGCGTCTCGGGAAGGTGAGCTGGAGCTCGGACAGGGTTGGCAGGGAGAGTGGATTGTTGAAGGGGAAGGGACGAAGGAGGGACGGGAGGCTCTTATTGATTGGCTTTTGGGACGAGGACGGGCGCAAGGGAGGGTCGAAGGGAAAGGAAAAGAGAGGGAGCAGGATTGGATAGAGCTTGAATGGGAGTGGGAGCTGGTGAGGGAGAGGTGTCGGAAAGACAGGATGTGGTTTAAGTGAGTTTCTGTGGTTTCAATCAAGGCTCAGTATATTTTACTCTATTCAGGCTCCTCGCCGTACGCACCGTCGGAGAACAAGGCTCAGAATCTCTGGGCGCTGATCATGAAGATGCGGCGGGATTGTAAAAGTACCGCCTTGCTAGATTCAGGGGTGCTAATCACGAAAAGACGCGATTTGGATTGTAACAACACCGACTTGCTAGACTCACTGCCCATCGGTCTTGAAAGCCAGGCTGATGGACTATATATATCCCGGATTTCTAACTTGGTTTCTCTGCTCTTTCATTCATACATTAACAGACTACAATCCTCGCCATGTTATCAAAAAGTCATTCAATCAACCATTACCGGACATTTTGGCTGTACTGATATCAGTAACAAACAATCATTTACCGCATTCTTTCTTTGTATTCTCCCTTCATCCATCAACCTTTCAAGATCTTCTTGATCATTTTTGCCATCCAACCTGTAGTTCTAGAGTATGTGGCTTCAAAATGACATTAGTAACAAGTGGATGCAGTTCATACTTATTTTCGGAATGTTCAAGTGGAGAGGGAGATAACTTGTGACCACATTCACAATTGTTCATCTAGACTTCTCATTGGACAGACTTTTCAAGAGCTATCGTTTCAAGCTTATGCACTGAATTGACACAAATGGACATTCATACTATGATACAAATCATCATATAAGGGAGCAGCAGTAACCATCAATTCAAGAAACCAATCGACTGCCAATAAAAGACCCAAGATTTCGCATCATAGTCCTCGATCTGTTTCAACTTGTCAGGGTTCATGAATTCAGTGATACGCTGGACCTTCTCCGTCGACAGGCGTGGAAGTCCACCGGCTTCCCCCTGAATGGCAGAGTCAGTGATGTCTACGTTGATATAATGGCGGAAGAAGTCAAGTAGGTTTATTGCAGGCTGAAGGAACGTGTATCAGGGCTTAGTATTTCACTTGGAAAAAAATACTTACGATATCAGCCCATGTTCTGGAAGTGATGTTCTTGGCTGCAGCGCGTTCTTCTATGGCTGAGAACCACTGGGTGAACGGAACGAGCTTCAAGTCGTGACCCAGAATCTCAAAAATAGCCTTCTTTATTTTCTTTATAATGACACTCTGTTGCACAGGCTGAGGATGTTCTAGGTGCAAAACTCGCGGGAGGGGCGTTGAACCTTTCCTCAATGCAAGGTCGACAATGGTAGCCGAGATTGTGTCTGCCCCAAGCCACGATGCAATCTGCCAGTGACCATTGATAACAGTGAGTACTTGTAATCCAAATCAGAGGAGAAAACATACCCCAGAAACTTCAGGGATGACGCCCAACGATACACTCGACTTGACAAGGATTGGCAACCATTCAGTCGTGTGCCACACACCTCTCGGGGGTGCACCGCTTATCTGACCAATCCTGAAGGTTAGGGTCTGTAAGCCACTCTCAAAAAGGATCTAGAAAGATGCATTAGTTTTCCAAGTGTAGCAGAAGTAAAGAGGACTCACTCTCTCAGTGACCTGCTTTGCTTCTCCGTATCCGCCTCCAAGAGCGACGGAGACATCATCCATGACTTCTTCAGGGACCGCTCCTTTCGACTTGTCCCAATGCTGAACAGCGGCGATAGAAGATACGAACAAAAATCGAGAGTTCAGGGGATTAGGACCCGACCTGACAAGATCGATGAAGTGGCGAGCACCCTGAATATTCGGCTCGTACGACGCCAACGGAAGGTTGAAGTCAATTCGCCAGGCATCATGTATCACGACATTGACCGTTTGACGAAGCTATTGAGGATATCAGTCAGACATCTACAATGCAATACTTCCGTTTTTTTTTAAGTCGCACTGACCAGGTTATATATGTCTTCATCCAATCCTAATTTAGGCTTCGTCGCGTCACCAGAGATGAGAACCAACTTCTCGCTCTTCAACGACGCGACATCAAGCCCATTATCCTCGAAGGGCTCAAGATGCCGATCCAGAAGGGACCTCATGTCATCTTTATGAGGCCGATCGTACGCATACACCTTTTTGACGCGGGAGTCTTCCAATAACCTCGCAAGAATATACGAACCAAGATGACCTGTTGAGCCCGTAAGGAGGACGATCGCAGGCGATGGGACGCTATACTGCGAAACGGGTGGTAGAGGCACGTCAAAACCGGAGGAATATTTGGCAATCATTGCTTTCATAGCCGCCACATCTCGTGAAGTTACATCGTTCTTAACATCCTCTGAACGACCAAAGGATGAGAGGAAGGTGGCAAGGTCTTTGATAACAGGAAAAGAATAGACGAGGTTCGGAGACAGATGGTTCGCTACTTCGTGATGTTTGGAATCCTTTGAACAGCGTAAGGCATTTATGATGCGCAAACGTAAGGATGTTGCGTATAAACTAAGAATCAGCCGACCGTGAGTATGAACGCAAGATGAGATTATTGGCGCTCACCTATCAAATCCTTGTTCAAATAGATCTACGGCAGGATTTATAGTGGCACCTGGAAGAACATCGCAGGCTTGCTCAAGAAGCCATGTAGATATGTCTACCACGGACCACGAAACGGGAGAGGAGGTTTCTCCAGGGTCCGCCTCTACGTTCTCGTAGCTACATAGACACTATGAGCTACCAAATGTTCTCAACCGATCAGGTACCCACAGCGCAATTATTTCTTTCTCGTAAACCTCTAATGCAGCTTTCCGCATCACTGTACCCTTTGGGGCGAGAGGTAGCGGCTTTCCCGGAGATGTGATCAGAATCATCTCTTTAAAAATCCTGCTATGCGCAGGAGCAATACTGTTGGCTTCTTCTATGGTTGGCCTGTATCCAATGATAACCCGAAGAGAGAAAACGGACAGAACCAGGGCTTACCATAGTCGGTTGCGCAAGGACGCGACCTGAGCATAGTCTTCAACATCAATCTCAGTTTTCGGCTCAATGAGGATTCCAGTCTGATCTTGCCCACGACCGAATAGAACTGCTTTCTTCACCCTGAGTGTGATTGACAGTGAGCACTTTCCTCTGAGTTGCGACGCGGATGGCCTACAGTGAGTTGCCTTCAACTATAGCTTCCATCGGACCCGGAACAGTTTTTTCACCTGACGAGTGAATGATCACATCGTCAAGACGTCCAACACTAGGAAAAAGCTTAAGACTCAATGAGCGGGGTACTCAGGAGAGGAAGGAACTTGCATCTTCCAAAGACCCTTTTTGTCTGGGTGAGGGCGCAATACATCCGACGTTGCATATCCGTCAACATCAAGAAGATTTCTAACCATGGGCCTATGTCTCTTGTGCGACTTCGAAAGGGAGAGATAAGGATAAGGATATCAGTAGTTCTGATTGAAATACAGACCAGTAGATGTAATTCAAATGACCCGTCCCCCTGGGCAATCCAGCGCGTCTTCGCGTGTTCATTGATTTGTATATATTCCCAATCTTTTCGTTTTTTGTCGATTGAAGGAGGGAATCTCGAGACCTTTCCGAATTCAGTTCCACCATAATCCGTGTGAAGATTGACGCCCGCCTCAACGAGCATGTTGCCAATCTTCGATGCCAAGGGTCCACCGCCATATGCCTTTTGATTATTTTTTGTAAGATTTGTTCTGTAATCAATTTGACGTGGGACTCACGGCATATTCCAAGGTCTTCAAGTAATCGACAGCTTCGGGTGACAGGGACCAGACATGATAGAAGGTAGGAGGAGCGATGAGGACGTTTGATTTAGTGAGCTTCATATGCTCGAGAACATTCTCTGGAGAAGGTATGATTGGTGGTAGTGGTTCAAGAAGTGCTGAATTGGGTGGGTAGACCGCAACAGAGAGAACTCCATATATCGGCAAGAAAAGTTGGATGGCGATACCAAAAGAGTGAAACGGAGGCATGCACATGTAGCCCAAGGTAAGACGAGGGTTACTGAACATCGAACCATCTAACAAGGCCAATTTATGAGTTCCCTTTGCCGGGCATGAAAAGACCGAGTCATACCAGGAATCGCCATTTGTATCCAGTATATATGAGTTATGCGGACGGGTCGTGGATTCCCAGTGCTGCCGGAGGAGTGAAGATAGATACAAAGGTCTCTTTTAGTCGGCTTCTCAGTAGCTGAAGGATAAGGTTTGAAAGGATGATGGGTGGTCTCGTATGCGAGGTGAGGATATACAGAAGCTATCGAAGGCATTTCCTCAATTTGTAGACTATCGGCGAGGGGAGTACCAATTATATGAGACTGAATGGAATCGATCAGAGGATTCAAGTAAGCGTGAGTAGTCAATAATCGGCAACATGAGGTCTTCAGCAGGAGCTCGACTATTGCTCCAACAGAATTGCGGGGCGAGATAGGAAAGGGCTACATAGTAGGAATTAACAAGAGACCATGTCCGGTGGAAACAGAGAATTTACCACACAGCCAGCCACGATTAAACCGGCGACAATAGCATGGTACAAGACAGTGTCAGTTTGTATGATGAGTGCTACAACTTTGCCGTCAACATCGTCGCGATTTGGACGTAATATATGGGCAGCGCGATGAGCCGCCCTACCAAACTCGAGATGAGTGATGGTTTTGACCCCGCCGGGAGCGGAAGAATCAGTAAAGGTATAAAGCGGCTGGGTTGCATTATGAAGCATGTTAAACTCGATGGCATCAGGTACCAAGAGGTCCTCGTTGAGAGAAGGTATAACAGGTGCAGTAGACATGGCGTGAGGTTGTGAGGAGACTCCTCGCACGGTAGATCCTTTTATAAGACCATAAGCAGTTTTCACTTAAGGTATAGCCCACGTAACGTAAGTGCCAACCTCACCTCGCGGTGGTTAGTAGCTTTCGCTCAAAGTATATGTATAGCACACGTAACGGTTATATTCCGCTGCGGAACCCTTTCATAGGATTTGATGGGACCATAAGTAATTTCCGTCGAAGGTAAAGGCAGTGTCATGGGTAGGGCCTTGGTGTAGGGTAGCGATAAATTTGGATTGTACAGACACAGTTTTCCGACTTCTTCGAGTCTGTCCACGAAGCTGTGGCAGTTTTCATGATCCTCCTATCGAACTCATACGTCGGGCCCGACACTGGGATGAAGCAAGTCTGATAGCTCGTGGCATTGTTGACGTGACTATCTCTTTGTAGTGGGTGACTGGAAGACGGCCCAAGGCAAGGATATTCTGCAATGAAAAGTCCTCACTTGACGGAATCGGAATAGCTTCAAAAGAGAATCGAATAAGGTAGAAGGTGAAGTGTGGATGGCTCACACAGCCTACCTACTTACTTGGATAGGAGAGGGCAAGTAATAGGTAATAATGCACGTATACTATCGTTATGGTCTCACTAGCTTGCCAAGCACCAGATGGCCTTGGAAAGCCCATGTATCTTGTCAAAAAGTACGACAATCGAGTGATAATTTGCCTGGGCGGAAAGCTTAGCAGTTCACCAATAGATTGACATATAGATCCCACTTAATATGACATTGAGTATCGGTTGAAAGAGTCAGCTGGACCGACTCTCGAAACTTGGGTCTCTTCGCAAAGTTCCATCAGATCAGTCAATGATGTATAGTTTTGGCCATATATCGACACATGACCAGAGCTAGCAGAAACTCAAAGTGAGACCATTTTTATCGAGAGTAGCCCCTGAGAGTCCAACCTGTCAGAAATATAATGGACTGCCAGCCTATCAAAAGTAACGGTCCATACTCGCCGCCGTAGTGAATGGCCATGTTCGAGCTGAGCCGACGCCACGAGACTCCCCGACGTCAAAGTAAATACCTACTCCTCTGTACTTAGAGGGTTTTAGGGGTTGAAGCCAAATGGTGACGTTACTCGAGAATCACGGGCAGGTCTCCGCACCACCCTTTGAAAGGTCAAAATGAGAAGCGCCTCTTGGGGCGCTTATGCATTATGTGTTAAAACCGGCGCGCGCGATGCATCACATGTCATCCGTCGTCACGTGTATACAGCATGGGCCCGGCACTCGAGTTGCTGCAATCCGACACCCTACCTTCGACGCCTTGCTCAAAGGTGGAACCAGAAACATCATATCTTACTTGTGATGGTATGCAGGGAATAAAATGATCAAGTCTTTGCTCCTGTCCGGAAAACCCGCTTTAAATGATTTAATTGCAGCCCATACAACCCGTACAATTGTCTTCAGATCATCATTGCGAATTCTACCCGTCTGTCATGCCAGTCCTTGAGTCTCTCCCTTGCCCCATCATTCTCGCTTCTAGTCTCCAACGTTCCCTAACCGCTGTTGAAATTTTCCTGTTTCACAGCATGTTGTCTCCGCCAGTGGCCCTCGAAGCCCGCCTTTCTCCTGAACATTTGCCCGCATTGTACACATCCTATTTGGCCTCCGGGTATATACGTGCATGGTCTAGTATGCTCTTCAAATTTTGATTTGCTCGATCCTCCTCGGTCGTGCATTGTTTCCAAGTGTCTTGTGAGACTCTTTTTCTTTACAAAGGTCCTGCTGCAGGCCGTACATCTGAACTTTCCATCCATTGCTATCTTCCAAGCTGGCGTCTTCAAGTTATATTCGTCATCCTCGCGGTTTTCTTGTTTGAACGCTCGCCACTCCCTGTGCACCCCTGGCACCCGGGCGAAGACAGAGGTTGCCATCTCGATTGGACTATCCGGCACATGTGGGACGACGCATCTCTGCAGCGTTGTCGCTCCTTCCTCATCGACCTCCTCTGGATCTGTATCCGGATTTTCAGTCCTAATGCTGACATCGTATGGGAGATCGTTCGATATGCAAGACTTCAGGCGCGTGCGATCCTGATTGTTCAGTGTTTCCCATTCTGGCCGGGGTATCCATCGTGATATGTACCACTCCGGAGGTATGGTGAACCCGGTATTGAAGAAACATCGTTTTTGTGCGGGCCGCGCGTCGGTGTCGTCCTGACTGCTCTTCCTTTGTTTTCTGGATTGCTTCGCAACTCTGGTCATGCAGATGCAACTGTTCTAGTAGCCTGTGATGTCGATGGAGTGTATGAATCTAAAAAGGTGGCTTGCCTCTTATAGGCTTCACTGGTGGCATTGATTTGTTCTGGCTTCCACCGTGACAATCGAACTATATTGACCTGACTTTTGGTATCCAAACAAAGGGGCTTTTGTCGTAAGATAGTGGCTCGCGCGCAAACGAGATATTTATGCATAAGGAATCAAGCTCTCAATACATATCCAGACATCAGTGCGATTCAATTACATAGGGGCCGTTCTTTCCCCTTCCCTGGTCGTCTCATCAAACCACTCGAACCGAACGCCCGTCTCCCATATTAATCGAGAGCTTTCTAAGCTCCTCTCTCGTCATCTTTGGCGAATTAGCGAAGGCGGGAGAATTGCAATCGCAGACAATATGATCAAGTCTTTCTCACTTGAGCATGTTTCATTGGACAGACAGTATCTGCATTGATAAATTTGTTTTTCCATATGCTCG
Source organism: Termitomyces sp. MG145 (assembly GCA_003313055.1). NCBI lineage: Eukaryota > Fungi > Basidiomycota > Agaricomycetes > Agaricales > Lyophyllaceae > Termitomyces > Termitomyces sp. MG145. Next base: position 79,843 of record QGOB01004068.1, on the reverse strand, counting down.
ACCCGGTGGTGTTTGTTGAAATCCTCCAATCTCTTGAAGACACTTGCGCGACAATGGCCACAGTGTACTCCCTTCTTCGTGAAATTGAACATCTTCATCGCTGCCACGAGCCGCGTCCTATCCTGGAGGTATTGATCGTCCTCCGAGGATTCCGAGATGCCTGGGCCGTCGCTTGACAGGCTCGTACGAGGCGATCCAGATTCAGATCCGGACGCGGAAAATGGATACGATGCCTCAGACTGCAATAAAGTGACTGGCTGGGAGGGTCAGAAATCGAAGAAGTTTCGCTTCTTGTCAGTGGGATTGAGAAAAATTTCGACATCCTGTGACTTCGCAGTCGCAGCAGGGCCATCTGGCTTCTCCCAGTCGAATGTGCACTCTGCGACACGTCGATTGTTGGATGATGTGGAAGAGAAAGTCTTTGGAAGTGTTGTGTCAATTTTTAGGTGTTCTTATACTCTGGATTAGCAGCCCGACTACCCGACTGGCCACCACCGATTGACCACTGAAAAACTATTAGATACTTGAATGGCCGTGGAGACTTGATGAAGCTTGGTCCTTACAAACAATAATGAAAGGAGTTAAAGGACACAATACCCTTCGTATCCTTTTTAAGTATTAAGTCATGCGCCACAAGGCAGTGAAGACATCGCTTCGAATCATTCCAAATTGACTCGCAATAATCGCACACTGACGATTTTGGTCGAGCATCGAGGATAACATACACACTACTTACCCGAGGTATTTCTCGTTGGAGTCGGGTAAATTGAATTTGGAACTGGGTGAGGGCCAAGCCTAAGAGAACCGTTGAAACTTAGGTCTGGGAGAAGCCATGAGCATGGCCCGAGTCGATACTTATTTGAAATACAATGTTGTGCTTGTGTCAACTGCCACAATACATCCTCAACTCTGTCCTCGCGATAGTGATTCGATTCGGCCCGAACGGGGACCCCCCCAGCGAGTCCTGATCTGCGTAGGCTATTGATAATCATGGAACTCAGCTGAGTGACGGAAGTGAAAGAGTTGGGGCGGTGCAGAAGCCGACCACGGAACGGGTGGGTAGCTCATTGAAACTCGTTGCATAGTTACAACGAATGAGCGTCACGAGTGGGAAATAAGACAAGTGCGAATTTATGAGCGCTGGGTTCACCAGAATATCAACAGAGACATTTGTTGGAGAATGGCACCATAGGCTACCGCAGCGTTGTCAGTTATCTCGGTTGCTCAACGTCAGTTGCGGGGAGGTTTAGAAGTGTCGTTAACGAGTATCTGGATAAGCAGACAACATGCAATTGGAAAAGTGCTGTCAACAGGTTTGTTTTTGATCAGGCTCATTATCAAATGCGATTCAAACTGGGGCTCGAGCTTGGGTCAATCAATGATCTGCTCAGAGTCCCAAGATATTATGTAATCAATATTGTTCTTGGTTTCGCCAACAGATTCATTCATGGTAAGTATTGAAATCGTCTGAATGTCAAGTACTCAAACTGAGTCTTTGTACTGAGCCCCGCGACCTTGAGCGTGAAGATCTCGAACGCGAAGTTTTTGGAGGTTCCCAATCAGAACTTTCGTCGGATGAAGAAGGTTCGCCACGTCTGCCACTCCACGAGGTCGAGATTCACCGTTCTGCGTCATAGATGTCAGCCATCTGAAGCCCCAGAAAACTCAAAAGAATAAGACTGCGCAACCTCCAACACGTGAAGATGCATATGAATCTTCTGCAGGCGACAGTGAGGACGATTATCAGCAGGAACATGTGAAACACTCTAGTAGCAAGCAACCCTCTTCACGGAGACGGGACGGGAAGCCCGTGGCGCGAAAGCGAAAAAGAAGGGAACAAGTTGAGATCGATCTAAATGACTTGCCTCCAGAACAAGGTCTGTGTGGACCTCAACCTGTATGCAAGTATTCTCATTCATTAAAATAGCTAGCAAACTGCGCCTTGAGATGAAGATTGAAGAAATTCTCAAACCAAAGAAGTCCGCACGTCGGGGGAAGAAAAAGGCTAACGAAGAAGTTCTTGATACCATCGCAGATGACGAGGTTGCCCGTTTGCGAGAGTCAATGAATGCCGCAGCAGATGAGGACCAGCGCGCAAATGTAGAGAAGCTGCCTGCTCTCTCAAAGCTCAAACTACTTCCAGAAGCCATGGACACACTTCAAAAGCATGTGTTTTCCCTTCTCACGTTCAACAAGTACTTACTCTCCTCTCCATGGCAGAGCTGCTCTTGCTCAATCCATGATCGACAATAACCTTCTTGAGGCGGTTCGGCGTTGGCTTGAGCCCCTCCCAGACCGTTCTCTCCCCGCTCTCAACATTCAAAGAGAGTTTTTCGCCATCTTGCGCAAGATGGAGTTTATCGACAGCGCTGTTCTCAAGGAATCTGGTCTGGGAAAAGTGGTGCTATTTTATACGAAATGCAAAAGGGCAACTCCAGACATTGCAAAGGTGGCCAAGGAACTTATCAGCACCTGGAGTCGACCAATCATTAAACGATCCGCATCATATCGAGACAGAGTTGTTCCTATAATGTCAGAATACGGGGACGAAGGTCAACCTCAGGCAAGAGCTGGAGACAAATTGAATGCGATCATGGCCAGGGCAAAGGAGAGTGAGAAGAACCGAGTGAGAAAGAACGCTGTCTCGATACCACAGAGGGAGCTGGGAAATTATACCGTTGCCCCACGGTACAACCCCGGACTTGGGCTGGGACGAGGGAGTATGAGTGTTGATCAAGATGTGGAGAGGAGAAGGAAACAATTAGATCGGTTGAAGCAATTCAACAAACGATCTGCGGGACCAAAGTGATATTTCATCTCTTGCTCCATTCATCCTTTTCCTCCTATTTTTTTGGCATAGCTTTGCTACTAGTTAAACACACCAAGTTGACGATTGAATATAGTCATATCATAATTGGGTATGAACATCAAATGTGTTCTTTCGGCATTTTTCACTGTCTCTGCCACCCTGTGTTGTGGTTTCTTTTTGCTGGATGCCGTTAGCGGAACTCTGCTTCCAATGGTAAATTTTAGTGAAAGCCTTTGAATATGAGGACATGTAACATGAGCTCGATATTTCAAGATGTATCTTGTTATATGGATGATAGGTTCTCTAGATTTGCGTAGCTCGTTATCAGACTTTCTGACTTGCGTAGCTCGTCATTAAATTTTCTGCTTCGGTTACTTAATCATTCCCTATTGATTGCTCTGATTCCCAGTCAATCTTGTCGCGCCACGTCGTGTGAAGGTGCAGAATATTGTAGCAGTCATTTAAGACAAGGTTGATTTGTATGATCAAAATGATGACAATAATGTATTGTATTGAAAAGACTCGGTAGGGCATTATAGTTCCAATTACATGGCGAACTCTAGTGACAAGGGTATACGGCGAACAACTGGATTAGAAGTTATTCATGCTTTGGCTGGCCACTATTGTTAATGTTGCCACCGTTACCACCCTCACCACCGCCACCGCCATTGCCAGCGTTGCCAGTGTTGCGTCCACCGCCACGGTTGTTGACGTTGCCTCCGTTGCCGCCTGAGCCTCCACCGCCACCGTTGCCGGCGTTGCCAGTGTTGCGTCCACCGCCACGGTTGTTGATGTTGCCGCCATTGCCGCCTGAGCCTCCGCCACCACCGTTTCCAGCGTTGCCAGTGTTGCGTCCACCGCCACGGTTGTTGACGTTGCCGTCGTTGCCAGTGTTGCGTCCACCGCCACGGTTGTTGACGTTGCCGTCGTTGCCAGTGTTGCGTCCACCACTGTGGTTGTTGACGTTACCGCCATTGCCGCCTGAGCCTCCGCCACCACCGTTGCCAGCGTTGCCAGTGTTGCGTCCACCACCACGGTTGTTGACGTTGCCTCCGTTGCCAGTGTTGCGTCCGCCGCCACGGTTGTTAACGTTACCGCCATTGCCGCCTGAGCCTCCACCGCCACCGTTCCCGGCATTGCCAGTGTTGCGTCCACCACCACGACCATTGTTGATGTTGCCACCATTGCCGCCTGAGCCTCCACCTCCACCATTACCGGCGTTACCAGAGTTGCGTTGACGGCGATCGAGGTTGACATGACGTTCCTGACGGCGCCACCACCAAGGACGACGATTGTTGACGTTACCGCCATTACCGCCGTTGCCTCCATTTCCACCGTTGCCGGCACGTCCGGGTCCACGGACATTTCCCCCGTTGCCGCCCCCGTGATGCTTGTGATGATGCTCCCAGTGCCAGGGCTTCCCGCCAGCAGCAGCGGTGTCTCTCTGAAAAAGACACAAGAGTTTGTTAGGTTCATACTAATGGCGAGAGACGTCAGGAAACGTACGGCTTCGATATCAGAGTCGGCCGGTGCGCCCATGACGGGGGCGGTGAGCATGGCCGAGCCGACGACGGCGGTAACTGCGAAGATACTAAGCTTCATGATTGGCTGAGAGTAGAACTGGGCGTGGAACTGGGAGTGGAAGACCGGAACTGGCTAATCAGATGAAGAGTACTGTTGAACGGAAGGGGTCCTCTTTATAGCGAGAGAATGGAGAAAAGGAGAGGCCTGTGATCACCTTTGGCTGACACGAAAAAGAGGGATCACCTTTGGCTGACATGAAACAGAGGACCACCTTTGGCTGACACGAAAAATAGGGGCTGTCCCAGAACTCTGGTGGCATACGATTAGTGTTTGAATAGAAAAATAAGTCGATCTGCGGCGAAACAAGAGTCGTTGAAGCGGACATGAGTAGACCTTGAGCGTGAAGATCTCGAACGCGAACTTTTCATAGGTTCCCAATCCGGTCTTTCGTCGAAGAAGGTTCGCCACGTCTGCCACTCCACGAGGTCGAGATTCACTGTTCTGCGTCATAGATTTGAGCCATTTGAAGCCCCAGAAAACTCAAAAGAATAAGTCTGCGCAACCTCCAACACGTGAAGATGCATATGAATCTTCTGCAGGCGACAGTGAGGACGATTATCAGCAGATACATGTGAAACACTCTAATAGCAAGCAACCCTCCTCACGAAGACGAGACGGGAAGCCCGTGGCGCGGAAGTGAAAAAGAAGGGAACAAATTGAGATTGATCTAAATGATTTGCCCCCAGAACAGAGTCCGTGTGGGCGTTAACCTGTATGCAACTATCCTCATTCATTCAGATAGCTAGCAAACTGCGCCTTGAGGTGAAATTTTTAAACCAAAGAAATCCGCACGTCGGGGGAAGAAAAAGGCTAACGAAGAAGTTCTTGATACCATCACAGATGACGAAGTTGCCCGTTTGCGAGAATCAATGAATGTCGCAGCAGATGAGGACCAGCGCGCGAATGTAGAGAAGCTGCCTGCTATCCCAAAGCTCAGATTACTCCCAGAAGCCATGGAAACACTTTCAAAAGCATGTGTTTTCGTTCAAGAAGTGCTTACTCTCCTCTCCATGGCAGAGCTGCTCTTGCTCAATCCATGATCGACAATAACCTTCTTGAGGCGGTTCGGCGTTGGCTTGAGCCCCTCCCAGACCGTTCTCTCCCCGCTCTCAACATTCAAGGAGAGTTCTTCGCCATCTCGCGCAAGATGGAGTTCATCGACGGCGCTGTTCTCAAGGAATCTGGTCTGGGAAAAGTGGTGCTATTTTATACGAAATGCAAAAGGGCAACTCCAGACATTGCCAAGGTGGCCAAGGAACTAGTCAGCACCTGGGGTCGACATCATGAAACGATCCGCATCACATCGAGACCGAGTTGTTCCTGTAATGTCAGGATACGGGGATGAAGGTCAACTTCGGGCAAGAGCTGGAGACAAACTGATCGCAATCATGGCCAGGGCAAAGGAAAGTGAGAAGTGAGTATAGACATTGGTTACGAACATCGAATATGTTTTTTCGGCATTTTGCATTGTCTCTGTCACCCTGTGTTCTGGTTACTTTTTGTTGGCTGTCGTTAGCGGAACTGTCTTCTGACGGTAAATTTTAGTGAAAGCCTACGAATACGAGGACAGGTAACATGAGCTCGATATGTCAAGATGTATCTAGTTATATAGATGAAAGTTCCTCTAGATTTGCGTTGCTCGTCATTAAATTTTCTGCTTCGGGTACTTCATCATTCATTATGAAATGCTCTAATTCCTTCTCAATTTCACTCCGCGCCACTTCGTGCGAAGATGCAGAAGATTGTAGCAGACATACAAGACATGATGATGAAAGATAATGACGATCATGTTATTGTATTGAACAGACTCGGTGAGGCAATATAGTTACAAGTACATGGCGAACTCTATTGACAAGGGTATACGGCGAACGACTGAATTAGAAGTTGTTCATGTCGGGACCGTCGAAGCCATTGTCCCTGCCACCATTGTTGATGTTGCCGCCGTTACCGCCCTCACCACCGCCACCGCCATTGCCAGCGTTACCAGTGTTGCGTCCACCATTCCAACCGCCACCGTTGTTGATGTTGCCGCCGTTGCCTCCTGAGCCTCCGCCACCGCCGTTGCCGGCATTTCCAGTGTTGCGTCCACCACCATTCAAACCGCCACCGTTGTTGATGTTACCGCCATTACCTCCTGAGCCTCCACCGCCACCGTTTCCGGCATTGCCAGTGTTGCGTCCGCCACCATTGAAACCGCCACCGTTGTTGATGTTGCCACCGTTACCACCCTCACCACCGCCACCGCCATTGCCAGCGTTGCCAGTGTTGCGTCCGCCACCATTGAAACCGCCACCGTTGTTGATGTTGCCACCGTTACCACCCTCACCACCGCCACCACCGTTGCCAGCGTTGCCAGTGTTGCGTCCACCACCGCGGTTGTTGACGTTGCCTCCGTTGCCTCCATTGCCTCCGCCACCACCGTTGCCAGCGTTACCAGTGTTGCGTCCACCACCACCACGGTTGTTGACGTTGCCTCCGTTGCCTCCATTGCCTCCGCCACCACCGTTGCCAGCGTTACCAGTGTTGCGTCCACCACCACCACGGTTGTTGACGTTGCCTCCGTTGCCTCCGTTGCCTCCGCCACCGCCGTTGCCAGCGTTACCAGAGTTGCGTTGACGGCGCTCGAGGTTGAATACAATGCTGTCTTCGTTAGCTTCGGCCTCTAGACCCTCGGCGCCGATGTTCGTTTCGCCCTCACGTTCCTGACGGCGCCACCACCAAGGACGACGATTGTTGACGTTGCCGCCATTACCGCCGTTGCCTCCATTTCCACCGTTGCCCGCACGTCCGGGTCCACGGACATTTCCACCGTTGCCGCCGTTGCCGCCATTGCCGCCATTGCCGGCTTGGGGACGGCGTTGGCGGGGCCAGTGATGCCAGTGATGCCTGTGGTGATGCCTCCAGTGCCAGGGCCCCCCGGCAACAGCAGCGGTGTCTCTCTGAAAAAGACACACGGAGTTTGTTAGCTTCAGTGTAATGGCGAACGAAGTCAGAAAACGTACGGCTTCGATTTCAGAGTCGACCGGTGCACCCATGACGGGGGCGGTGAGCATGGCCGAGCCGACGACGGCGGTAACTGCGAAGATACTAAGCTTCATGATTGGCTGAGTGTAAAATTGGGAGTGGAAGACGGGAACTGGCTAACCAGATGAAGAGTTCCGTTCAACCGAAGGGGCCCTCTTTATAGCGATAGAACGGAGAAAGAGGAGAGGTCTGTGATACCTTGCCTGACACAAAAAAGAGGGTCGTCCCAGAACTTCGGTGGCGTATGATTAGGGGGTTTCATAGAAGAATCAGTCAATCTGCGGCGAAACAAGAGTCGTTGAGGCAGGCATGAGTAATAGCTGACGCAAAGGGTGGAGAATATCCGAATTGAACCCCAAATGCTCGACAAATCGGCCACACATGTGATTAAAATACCCCCCCTGCGAGTCGATGTATCAGATTCCCGCCAAATTATTTTATTGGAAACCTCACGCGTCGAACATGATGGAAAAGCCAAGATGAATCATCATCATCTCCTATCGGACAATGCGTATGCCGATGAAACCGTGAAAAAGGAGAGTGTAGCCAAGCCTAAAGAAAACGACGCCACGAGTGACGACAGGGGTTCCGTTTTTGATTTTCAATTGCGATTACGGGGTGAATCAGAGCGTCGAATCAGACAGTCCGACGCTTGAAGTCGAACTTGGCAAAAGAAAAAAAAAAAAAACGCGAATCTAAAATGTAGCTAGCTATGAGGCGGGCGGTTTTCTCCAGTCATTTCCCAGTAACTTTTTGATCGAAATACGATGCGTCTCTACAAAAAAGGTCGTGCATCGTTGTTTTAGAACGAGACGTGAACGATCTGACGATGGAGGCTGATGAACGAGGGTTGATACGGAGCCTCAGTGGTAGACAATAGACTAGCATCACATGGAAGAGAAGATATAGATCATCAAGTGTGCAGTCTTGAAGTAAAAGTCAAGCAGCACGGCCTCGCAAATTTACAGGATAGAATGTCTTGAGTCGAGAGCGTGCAGCAACCAGGTCCAATACGAGATTTTACACATTCGAATGGACGCCCTTGAAACACCCAATGACCAGCCCAGCTACTGACGAGAAAAGTACTTGGGTAGTCGGTTGAAGCAGTATCACGTCAGCCAAGGTAAGTCACGTGCCGTAAGGGTGGTTTTGACGCGTATGTCGTTGTCAGACCATCATCTTGCGGTATGTCATTACCAGTCCATCGTTCGCGGCTCCTGAGTCAAGTTATCTTGAGGCTACCTCACATTTTTACCTACTAATAACTAGGGTTCAGACTCTCCGAGGCCTCAAACACGGTTCTGAGCATGGATACCTCGGGAAATGGAGCTTTCAATACAAGAAGCGGTCGCGCTTCCGATGTTTCGTGTGTCATACAAGGTGCATGTCTGTATGTATGTATTCCAAAAGACTAGCATAGCAGCTGTGCTCGGCACGATTGCCAGCTCTACAAATGTACGTTTGCTGTCAATTTACGACGAAGATGATTGTTTTGTGCATGGGGTGCTGCTTCTCTTTGATGTACTGGCTACCTCGGGAACTGAAGCTCTCAATACGAGATTCGCGCTCTCCCTCGTGCATGCATGTAGCAGCTTTGTGCCCTCGCAGTCTTCACTGTGCATGGGGTGCTGCTTCTCTTTGATGTACTGGCTACCTCGGGAACTGGAGCTCTCAATACTTACGAGATTCGCACTTCCGAGGTTTCCTCGCAGCTGTGTGCTCGCGAGTCGTATGTACGCTGGTTGTAAGATAGTCGTATGCAAGGCGCGCTGCAAGTTCTCTTAGGAGACAGTGCTCTTGGTACCGATAGACAATGGGTTAGCAACATGTGCAATTGTTTTCTGATGGCAGGTAGCACATGGGCACAGCGGCTTGGGGCACATGGGTCTTTGCACCTCGTGCACGTGGGGTGGAGCAGATGGGTACGTTGAAAAGACTGATTTTTGATACTTGGATGCTCACGAAGCCCACGGTACTAGGAAGCAACGATTTTATTCATGCATGGCCCTCGGACCCGGGACCCTCCTTGTGGTGGGGGCGAACATGCAACATATTTACGTAAAGACAATACGGTACGATCAGCTATGGAATGCGGGCTTAGAGGTCGCGAGTCAATCAGATTGGTCAAAGTATGATTTTCGTGATTTAGTTTGTTAATATTAGACGTTGCTTCTATTCCATCCGAGCCTTCGGAGGAGCACGAGCAGTAAGTTATGTACATTGGCTCTGGATTTCTGCGCCTGTCAGCACAAGAGAGATGTCTTTTTGGATTTGGTGGGATGCCAGAGAGTTAAGAGGATTCTGATGTAGAAAATGATTCCCCTATATGAATCGTGACACGATGCAGGGCACGTTGCAGGCACGGGCGATCGGAGTTGCAAAGTCGCCGCAAATAACAAGTTGCGCTTGCATTTACATCTTTGCTTTGATTTCCATGCGCCGCCTCCCGTCCACGCCGTCCCCCGACGCTGATTCCCTCTCTCTCTTTCCCGACAACAGGTTCAGCACTCACAGCTCCAGCTCTTCTAACCCAGACGAGCTTTACTTTGACTGGCATCCAGACCAGATTCGTCTCTTGGCACGCGTCAGTCTTATTTTTTTTTTTTTTTGGTCTTGTAATTTTTTCTCGTCTCACGCGTCGTGTGCAGACGCTCGACGCGCTCCCACCGCAGCTCGTTACGCCGTTCAATGGCCCTATTCCACCGTCCAACTTGCTCGACAAGATTGCTCGAGGCGTCTCTCAAGCAAAAGGGCCTGTCGACTGGCCCCATTCCTTGCGTGCAACACGCGTCAAACTCATCGAGCTCTCTCGTGCCCGCGCAAAGGAGGACGCATCGTATCGCACCGCCGGGTACTCCGATGTCGACATGGACGACCCACCCAGGATCCCACGCAAGAGACGACCGCTCTACAAGCAGTCAAGCATGGATTTCATGAGCAATGCCGACCTTAGAGCTGATGAGGGAATTGAGCTGTCCGTCTTGTCTTGTTCATCCCCTTGCCTCCAATTTTTGACTTTTCTTTTTTTTTTTAAAAAAAAAAAATCAGTGTAACTGACCGACTACAACAATCCGAGCGGATTTTGCCTAACTTCCGTCCGTACGCTGTTTCTGTTTCCCGCTCCCGTCTTGCGTCCCCTCCATGCTTCACCAGCTGCTCCTCTCGCACTGGAACGTCCACTCCCAGCTCATCTACCCTCAACACATTGTCCTCCTTCTCTGCTAACCGCATCCTTCGCCGCACCTCTTCCAATCTTTCTTCCACGTCCGCATCGTCCATTTCCATTCACAGCTGCTCTGATCTCCGAGTTCAAAAGATCCGCAGGTCAGACTCGTTTTACAAGGACCTCAGGCTTGCAGCACCCTCCACCCACAAGAAGGAGAATTTGGAATCATCTCCCCTTGCTGGTGCCAAACGCGGCCCTTCCTTCGGCGTTTCTGCTCAGGAAGCAAGGCGTGACCGTCATGTTCTCATAGGCATCTCATCTGGACACAACAAGGATCCTTCGGCCTATCCATCATCCGACGAAGAAGAAAAGATCCGTGCCAAGGGTGTAAAGAAGATGCGCGTAAAGGACACCACACTCGCTCCTGCTGTATCCAGAAATCCGCCCACCACACTCGCTCCTGCTCTATCCGACACTCCACCCACCACGCCCCCGACCGTCGTCCTCTCCAAAAAGACTCGGCCCAAAGCCCCCGCGAGTCTTCCATGCAAATCTGCACCGACCGAATCGCCAAAATCTCTTACACCGCCGAAGACAAAGAAGACTCGCGGCAATCTCAATCAAGCTTCATCAGGGAATACAGAGTACAAAAACGGTCATTCTGCCGCTAAAGAGCCAAGTCGGAAGCTTCGAACGACCCCTATGAGTATGACTATGATGAATCTCGAACGCAACCCAAGCATGTTCGGTGCTGAGCTTCCGCCCTTGGCCTCCCATCCTTCCCCCGCTCCCGCCGGTGTATTGTCTTCTGAGACGCGGCGCACTTCGATGTCGAGCCCAGCATCGGAAATGTCGCCGCAGAGGCCCAAGACGCTCAGGAGGGTCCCGAGAGTCACGCTTGGTAGGCGCATTTCGTTTGGGAGTCTTCGTGTTCCTGGTGAAGATGCAGATGCTGAGGGAGATGATGATGATCGTGAGGATGTGGGCCGCCAGCAGAGAGCGCGCCAGAGGGATCTGGGGCAGCTGGGCAGTGCGTTCCAGTTGCGATGAATGAAGCTTTTTCTGGAATTCTTGGTGAAGAAACTCATTAACTAAACTAACTCGTCGTCTCCTTTCATTCGTGGACCCTGGAGGAATCTCTTCTCGACCAATCCCATTGAGGGATATTTTTTGTTATCTGTACTTGTTTTTTGTTTTTCCCCTCCCTGCCCTGCCGATCTTCACTCTAACCTTGTAACACCAACCATTGACAAATTGGTCATCGACACGGTCATTTCTGCATCACAAGCACAAGCGCACGCACACGCCTATACTACCCTTTCCCCCATCCCTATCCAGAATCTCGTCACCGTCGGGCAATCGCGAAAAAAAATCTTTCCCTGGTTCATTCCACGTGGTTACGTGCCCCGAAAATGGTTACCGCCAGTTACCGCCGCCCCTCTCCCCCCTTTTTATCCCCCTGTGGCACTCAATTTTGCAATACTCACCTCACCGATCTGGGGTCCCTGTGTTGTTGTTGTTGTCATCAGGCCCCTTGATACGATCGCCGTTCGCCGGCCCTGGTCTTCCCCGCTTTCAATTCCTTCTCTTCCCGCTGCCTCTCGTTTTTGTGTCGAGTTCACACACACACACACACCCACACACACACACTATTCATTCATTTCCTTTCCATTCCCTCTGTCTTTTCTGTGTAATATATGCTCGTACTCATACTCCTGCTACACCACACACTCTTTTTTTATCTGTCTATATGACCTCTGATTGGGTCTCTCTCACGTTCATTGACGATATTTCCGTTTTTTCCTTTGAGTTCTTCTCTGTGCTTTATTTGTCTGATCATCATCCTCATCATCTCTTTCTCTCTCTCACACACACACACTCACACACACACACGCCCCTTCCCCTCCATTCGTTTCTTGATCCACATCTCTTGTCCGTCGGTATGATGTACGTACGTACCTTCGTGGCGGACGATCCGCCCCATCTCTGTTTTCCCACTCCCGTTCTTTGGCCATAAGGTTAGGAACGCACACTATATTCACTCATCTACTACTCACGCACACTCGTGTTACTTATCCTCCCTCCCACCTTCCCAATTTGCATACACGGCACACACTCGTTTATATACATACTTACCCTCACACTCACTCATGGAATGATGTTGTTCGTCAGGACGAGCATGTACCACCACCACCATCCCCAGACACTCATTTTTTCTTTTCTCTTTCTCTTTCTCGTTCTCGTTCTTATATGAAAACATAGTCTCATCTCGGAACGTATATCAATAGTATATATATATATATATCATGCGTTCGTTGCATCTCGCCGCACTACACCACACCACACCACACCACTCACATCTCTTTTTCGCCTCTCTACTTCCTACCTTCCCACCCCTTTTCCACTTTCTACATCCCGATGATCCCGGCTGGTTATTTTTCTATATCTATATTTAGGTGTTCTCCATTCACACTCACACTTACTCACTCACTCAATCCAGATCGAACTATATTTGTCACCCTCCGCCGCCCCCTCCTTTTTTTTTTCTCTTTCGAATCCCTTCGCCTGTGAGTCGGCCGACGATGTCGGCGTGTCAGTGTCTTTTCTTTTCTTTTTTCTTTCACCTTTCCTTACTTGTAAGTTGTCTTCTCATTCACATGTCGTACTTATGGTTCTTTCTTTCTTTTCTTTCTTTCTTCTTCTGAGTTTCTTTTTTTGTTCTTTCTCGTTTGTTTGACTGCTTGATTGGGCTTGTTGGGTGTTAGTTAAGTGACTTGTATCGATTGTTTTTTTTTTTTTTTTCGTTTGGTTGGTGATAAGATTGAGACGGAGTTTTTGGTTTTGGTTTTGGATGTCTCCACTCATTCAAGTTCGGGTTCGACGACGTGTTGATTGTATTTTCGCATAGAAACGTCTAGAAGCGGTCGATACGCACCACTGTCTCCGTCCAGCCTAGGTAGTGTGACACATGTTTTCCAAAAATATCAGGAGTGTGCCCGCTCATTAGGCTGGTTAGTTCAATTTATGCGCATCTGTACATGACTTGTGTTGACTCGGATTGTGGACTTTTTCGTTTGTGTGTTGGGCTGGAAGTGATGTTGATATCAGAGACGGCACGGAATTTTAGTTTGGATGTCCCATAAAAAAATTCAAAGCGGCTTAACTCCTTGAAATTCACATAGAAACGTCTAGAAGCGCTCAGTATACTTCTGTCTGCATTTGCGAATGTGCAGCCAAAAATATCATGAGTGTCCCGCCGACTGTCGTAATATAGTTCCGCGGACTTGAGGTAATGAGACTTTTTTTTTTTTCCCGAACGAAATGATTACCCCAGAAGAAGCCTGAGCGCGGCTGTGAATTTTGAAGCACGCACCAAAAGCGGAGGGCTGCAAGGATACAGCACACACGCATGGACTACCCTGAGGGACATACTTTCATTTGACACGTAGCAAGCGGCGTTAACGATATATATTGAGAAGCTAGTTCCAGCTGCTTATGAGAACCAAGTTCGATTGTTTAAGGAACGATGTTCCCGCGTGAGATCTGATGTAGCGTTTCCATGTTTTCAAATTAGTAGTAGAACCAACAGCAACAGCAGCACATTCTCGGCTTCCTTCATTGATTGGATATATTTCGGTTAGGGATTCTTGAAATTCTGAGAGGGGTAAGTACGCACTAAGGCCTAATAAGGATACGATGCTGTATTCATCGAGCATAAACCATCTATTCTGACACTGCGGATGCCGCTATCTTTGCTTTTACATCTTCAAGTGCTTTCTGCCGACGCTCGAGAATTTGTTGACGCTTTTCTGCTAACAGAACTGCTGCCCGTTGGTCCCATTGATACGCCCAGTATCCTCCAAATCCAAAGACACCCATAGCAATCAGATGGCCTCCTGGGTCTGTCAAAAGAAAATGTCAAGAAACTGGGAGATTTCATAACTGTTATGTACTCTGAAAACTCACTGTCGAGAATGTTTCTTTTCTGAATCATCAGCTGGCCAACTCGCGCTGCCAGACCAAAGGCAGAAAAGCCGAGAATATTGGCCAAGAGCGACATTAGGTGTGGATAACGAGGACACTTTCCGGTTCGCTCGCCCGAGCCAGAGAGGCTTTTGGTAAATACACACATACAGATGGCACAGCCTCAACACGCGATAACTTGATATATCCAGGTCGAACACCCGCCTTTGTTCACGCCACACTATTCTTTTAGAAATCTACAGTTCTACGCAAGTCTCTTATTCGAATGTCTGAAATAGCGCCAGAACCCCAATCCGCGACTGCGATCAAACTAGAGACCGCGAAGCAAAAGAAGGAGACTGGTGATCAAGCATTTAAGAATGGGGACGTGAAGGCCGGTAAGTATCTCGTGCTTTACTCGATGGTATCTGTCTCGTTAAGTTTTGGTAAAGCTCTCCTTTCATATCATGAGGTGCGTCTTTCGATCACAACCCTGATAGCGTTCAGTCCTTTCATTGTAGGTTGTACTAGGCATTGATGTATCTCCTGGGATTGGACAGGCGAGTTACATTATTTATTCATCATACTTTCCCGATTTACGAGGTGTATCTGTAGAAATGCACTTCAAAGTATTGGCGTTGGTCCATCAGAGACGCCACAGAAAGACAAGGATGGCAAGGAGATCAAGGAGAAGACGGAGGTATAACCAGCGCTCGCATTGCATCGATTCAAGGTCGCAATAACATCATCGATCGTTGTTTTCAGGTGGACGATATAATCGAGAAAATCTACGCTAATATGTCGGCTTGTCATATGAAGAACGGCAACTGGCAACGTGTCTTGGATACTGCTCAGAAGGCGAGCTAAACGCGCTTCTCTTCTCAATGGGTCCCTTGACTTACGAGCATCGATCTCTCTAGGCTCTCGATAAGAATGAGAACAATTATAAGGTTCAGTTCAGGAAAGCGAAGGCATTGGGAGAACAGGGATATATTGAGAAAGCGGTGAGGATTTTGGAAGATATCAAAGGGAAGAATCCATCGGGTCAGTCAACTTTGATCGTCTTACCTGTGTTTACCTTGAATTCCACACGATTATAGATGCTGCTATCTATGATGTCGAACTTTCGCGGCTCCGTGCAATCGACAACGAACGTGACAAGGCTAACAAGGCTAAACTCAAAGGTATGTGTGTCTCCAACTCCAAATGATCTCAATCTGACTCACGGGTTCATAGGCTTTTTGAACAGAGAGAAGAAGTCAGATAAGACCGAGGAAGTGGCCGATGACAAGCTAGTCGGAGTGCAGCCACCCCCGTCTGCAACTATTGAAGAAGTACTTTGAGGGTAGATATGAGCAGCTATCGCATCTTTCACTGTTTTCATCCGTGCTTTCGTCATTTGTGTCTCATTCGGGTATCAGTCTGGCATTCTGCGAAACTCGAAAAGACTCCATTGCATTTTTTTCCTCAATCCCAAATTCAACCATACATACAAGTTTATACCACTGTCTACCGGCATGTTGTGCTCTTAAGCCAGTTTGACTATCTCCGTGTCCACAAATGCTTCGATTGCAAAACCTCCTTCAGGTGCTTTGACGACTCCAGCTTTCTCGAGGACACTAATGAGAAATGTAACTTGTAGTCAAAGATTGCAGTATCAAGGTATGACTACTCACGTCAAAGTATCTGTGATGACCTTCCGAGGGATTTGAAGACAGCTTTCCGGGTATGCGACGGTCTTGAGCCACACCTTAGGTGTAACATATTACACAAGCGAATTTCAAAAAGTAAGGTCTTGAGAAAGTTACCTTGATATCCTCGGACAAATATCCGAAGTGCTTTTCGATGAACTCCACGTTTGCGTTTTCGCGGCTTTCTGCAGAATCGAATGCTCGAACATATGTCGTCAATTCCTCCAAGAAACGGCGGACTTGGTCGGCGGGAGCGCGCGAAGGTGACGGATGGGCAGCGATAAGCCACGAGGGCCAAGGGGTCGGTACTGAACCAATCTAGGTTTCGAGATGGATGAGCTCAACACGGCAAAGAGTATTCTTGGCTATGGAACCGACAAATTTAACTTCGCCTGCATCAACGAAAGGTTTGGTTGTAAACCATTCCCACATGAATGCACTCGTCGAACCATCATTTACTGATTTGATCAAACCACGAATGTCGTTGTTGACTTCGCTGAACGTTAGGTTTTCATATATGGTACCAAGTACAGGGGCCCACTTTGAAATTTCAGATCATCAGTAGGCCATCCTTGTTGGAGAGCCATTATGTATGCCATTGTCTGCGAACCACTATATCATGGGGAGTTAGATAGAAAAAACGAGCACGTAGATCTATGCTGACCTTCCTTGTCGTGAGATTCCAAGAGTCGTTCCCTTGAGGCTAGGAATATCAGCAAAATTGGCGTCTCTTCCCGCAATCACAGCCCTATGCGCGACTTAGACTCAATCCTATTGAAAAGATAGGACGCACCAGTTAAGAGGCGTCGAGACAAAACTTCCGACAAGTTTATAAGCTTGCGATCCATTGGAAATGCCGGAGATCAAGGGATCCGTAAGGGCTCTAGGTTGATTGAAAATGTCAAGACGAGGATCCTGGGTTGACTAAGATTCAGACGACTAACATGGCGACATCGATCTCATTATTTGTTAACCTGGAAATGAGCTGCCCAGTACCACCTGTGAGAAAATTCAGGGTCATTGATTCGACATAAAAGTTTGAAAATCGACATACTGGGGCACTCTACCAATGTGAACGTTTTACCATCATCGGCAGCTGCGAACTGCAGAAGTGGCGAGGAAAAGTGCTCTCTGACTGACAACCAACATTTACAATGCCGTCGAAGCAGAAAGTTTCTCTCGTACCATATCCAATCCTCAGAGGCATCTTGCAATAGACTGAACACGAAAACGGAATGGAGTCTGAATTGGCGTCGACCGTTGATAAGATATGAAGATAAGATAAGGATGGAAGGGTGACTAGCGTCCTCGTCACTCGTCCCGAAGCCATCCCATCACTGCCAGTGAAAGGCCTGGCCATCGGGAAATGCAGACAGCAATATATATCGAACTAGCGGAGTTGATTGCTACCTCCGGCATAACGAGCGCAGGTTATGTGGTCGTGGAGGAAATCTTTCTGTCCCTCCGAATGTATACTTGCATCACCCTTTCACCGCCAGTACTAGTGGCGACACGTCAACGGTTGACTTAGATAGTGGAAAGTCTGGTCTGAACGATACAATAAAGATAAACGAACGGTATATCATGCGAGACGTTATTTCGACAAATCCAGTAGGAGAAAGTCCTTGTATGCCAAGAGACGTCACGAAAACACTATGTCCTATACATTTTCAGTATTGATAGTGACTACTGTACTGATACCACCTTGATTCAATACATCGCTGCCGTCTGTACCGATGATGGGATCGGTGAAGAAGATTATTTGAGGCGCTATGATGTAGCGAAAGTTCGGGATCTAGGCTGGAAAATAAAGTCGGGAGAACATTGGATACGTTTTTCACAAACTTTGGCCGTGACTTATCTGACGTCTATCCCGTTGAAGAGTTGCAGTCACGACGCGCGAGGACAGTATGTGGCTCATCCAGGGGGTTATCGGAAAATGGTGGTTTCTTGTCTCAAAGGTAATACCGAAGAATCTAGCAGATATGTCTTCTGGTGGCAGACATACGTTGCCAGAGTTAACTGCAGTTGGGGAGACAGAGAAGGTACCAAATCGTGATTTTTAGGGTAGAAGCCCATTTGACGGGAAACAACGATAGACGCGACGAGTCCGGAAGAGAGAGGAGAGCGAGAGCAGTAGAGATTGGTCAACTGCGTTGGGGCGTTGATAGTAAAGTTGAAGTGCGGCTCGGTACCGTCAATCCCATTGAAATGGTAAAGACGTCTTCTGTAGGGCACTCACCAGAAAATCGAACATGCCTCAAATCGTACAGTGACATAAACTGCAACGTAGTCGACTCTGGGATATTCCCTAGTCAGGTGACGCGCGAGTAGACGGAGACTCGGAGTTCATGTTCGTCATTCGCTACAATGGGTACCTAATTTTATGCAGACGAATAATTGGCGTCCCTTTAATGACCTCCTACTTATGACAACGAGTGGAAAAACTGGTAGGACGTCACCGAGGTTTCAAAGACGGTGCAAGTCCAGTGATAGCGGTAGGTGCACAAGTACTACAAGAGAGAGAAAAGCAGTAGATATGCTTTCTCTGGATTTTGCGACCATGAGTCTATATAGTCCCCTCGTCAAAAAACACAGTAAGGGCAATGTTACTCCAGCTGTTTCGCTTTCAAGGCTCGATGGCGGAAGGTTTGTATGGAACGTGCGTCAGCGTTTAGATTACTCGGAGGGCTCCAGTCAGTGGACTCCAGAAAAGGATGCATTCCTTGATGAAGTGTTCTCCAACATGAACGTTGCAAGTTCGCCATGATGCGCCATCCATAGGAAGTAATGACCGATTAAGTGAGCTGTTTTTGGTCGGGTACAAAGTTGAAAGCAATTTGATTAATCCGAAAATACACCGAGACAAACTTATTCCTCCATCAACATTAGTAAAAAACACAATGACCGCAATAATTTTCAGGCTCTGCTCAAGGTCTATGTCACTCCAGTGCCCGACATCTACTGAACCACAAAAACTAGTTTCCATCAGAGGGAGGCCATGATCTGCAGGAGACACCTTGTCAACAACTACCTTTTTGGACTCTGATTCAGATCTCTTCAATCATGATCCTGCACTACACAGATTCCCACACCAGCTTGCACGGATTACCTGAGTAATATAAAAGCATCCAAATGTTCTCGGTCGCCTACTTGACTTCGTCCTTCTATCAATGACAAATCCAAGCAAAGATTTTCGAGTCGCCATCGTGGGCGGGGGAATGTGCGGCGTCCTTTGGTGGGGTTTCGAAACTTCGCCTACGTAGAATAAGAATAACACTTCGTCAGTGCTATCGGGCTCATAAAAGCTGGGGTCCACGTGGAGGTTTTTGAACAGGCTGTAAACGAAGGTTATGTGACGACGTTTATTTATTGACACTGAGGTTCTAGTCAAGTTTCCGGGAGGTTGGGGCTGGAGTGGCTCTCGGTAATCATGATAGCACGCCTATTTTTATGATATTCATTGTCGCTAATTTCCATTAGGGCCGAATGCTATCTTTCCTTTGAAAGAGCTGGGGGTTCTTGAAGCAGTCTTATCCAAATCTGACGAAGGAGAACCTACAATGCGAACCTTTCGATACATCTCTGCTACTGGGGCGCACGAATTGATTTATGATGTAACTTCAATTCTCTCTCGTCCGTTCAGTTGCTCACTATCTGGCAGTACCCTGCCGCTCCAAGTGACATTGGATTGGGTGTTTACAGGGATGCGTCATATCGTAGCCTTCTATTGTCCTAAGTTCTGGGTCCCTGACCATCTTTACAGACCTTCATTTCTCGAAGCAATTATCTCCATGTTAGATCCATGCCTCGTTCACATGGAGCAACGTTGTATTTCTGTGTCGGCTTTATCTTCCGGATCTCATGTGATTCACTTCGCCGATGGAAGTACGTATGAAGCCGATCTTGTTATAGGCGCGGATGGAATCAAGAGTGTCATCCGTGAATTTGTCACTGGGCGACCAACCTCTCTGGTATACTCGAATTCTATCGCCTACCGAGCCGTTATTCCTCCTGAGGCACTCAAAGGTATTAAGACGGATATGATGCGTCCACTTTGTTGGATTGATAAAGATAAAGTAAGTATAAACAAACCAATGATCAATACTTTGAGCCGTCCAATGCGCCATTTAGCATATCATATCATACCCCGTTCAAGCAAAGCAAAAGGTTCGTTCGCTTTATATTTCCAATGCAGATAGCTTAAACTCAGCAAAGATTAATATCGTGTGCTTCTCCACCGACTCCTCAGTCCCAATGGGCTCAGTCGATGTGCCTCTTCCGTGGGCGAAACCAGCTTCACAGGATGAACTCCTGCATGAGTTCTCAAAAGCAGGATGGGGCGAAGATGCCAATCTAATTCTCAAAGAAATGAAGGATCCTAGCAAATGGTACCTTCATTTTTTGCAACCCTCATTATCCAGCTATGTTCGACAAAAAGTTGTCCTTGTTGGTGATGCGGTAGGCTCACAATCATAGGTTTCACGATTTCTCTCATTTCCATTGACCTAAGGCTCATGCCATGTTACCCCATCTCGGCTCTGGGGTAGGTCAAGGGTTTGAGGACGTTTATGCTTTATGTTCTCTACTCGGAGATGCTCGAGCTCGAAAGTGTCGCCTCAATGTAAATTCAATTTTTTGATTTGACCAAAAGCTATAGCGACATTGTCTGAATAAGCTTCAGGACGCTCTCCAAGCTTACGATTCTATTCGAGTGGCACGTGCGAATATGGTGCAGAAGTTGAGCATTCTAACGGGTAATGTCTATGAAAAGCGTGGTCCCGGTGGTGCAACGAATGTACAGATTCGAGAGCAGTTAAGAGATATGTATGATCCCATCTGGCATCATGATTTGAAGGAAGAAGTTAAGCGCACAATAGCAAGTGTATATGGACCGAGAGGAGTTCTTTAGCCTGTTGCTTTACCTTCTTAGGTACTCTTTGAATCACAACTGACATTGTATCAAACATTACAAACAAAGGAAGAAGAATGCATTTTTGGTGGAACTTGGATGTGTCCCGCGGAAGGGGCAGGCACATTATCACGTGATCACCGGCAAGTCAGACGACGACTTCTGAAGACAGTGCTCCAAAAAGCTAAACCTTGCCTAAACCAGCCAGCACATCCTCATATGCCACAACTGCACCTATCTTCATATTCTGTCACCATGTAGTACCTGTGTCTGTTGCTTGGACAACTATAGGAATTTTCTGTCAAAAATTCTCCAGGAAAGAATGGGTGAGAACTTGGAACTGAAGTCATGAAGGTAGTTCTCTGATCCAATGACCTCCTCATGATCCATGTACCATATGTATTCTCACGTCAGGGATGGTATAATATAAGAAAGGTGTCTAAATGCGTCCCTTCGTGACTTGTCCCTCTATCATAACCATGGCAGACCCGAGCAAAGATTTTCGAGTTGCCATCGTGGGCGGCGGAATGAGCGGCATCGTTTGGTAGGCCCCTTTGTTCTTGAGCTTTTACTGAAACCAAGAATGACACTTCGTCAGTGCTATTGGGCTTAGAAAAGCCGGGGTTCATGTAGAGATCTTCGAACAGGCTGTAAATGCCGGTTTTATGATGGTCACGTTCGCTCATTGACACCGAGGTTCTAGCCAAGTTTTCAGGAGGTTGGAGCTGGAGTTGGTCTGGGTAATGATGATGGGATACCTCTATAATTGCCACCACTGCTGACTTCTAGCAGGACCAAATGCTCTCTTACCTTTGAGAGAGCTTGGAATTCTAGAGGCAGTTGTATCCAAATCTGACGAAGAAAAGCCTTCAATGCGAGCCTTTCGATACATTTCTGTTACTGGGGCGCACGACGTGATCTATGATGTAACTTCATACCTTTCTCATTGGTTCAAATATTCATTATTCGTCAGTATCCGGCCACTCCAGGCGACATTGGAATGGGTGTTTACAGGAATGCATCATATCGTATTGTCCTAAGTTCTGGGTCCCTGACAGGCCTTGCAGACCTTCATTCCTCGAAGCAATTGTCCCTATGTTAGATCGACGCCTCGTTCACATGAAGCAACGTTGTATTTCTGTAACAACCTTACCTTCCGGATCTCATGTGATCCATTTCGCCGATGGAAGTACGTATGAAGCCGACCTTGTTATAGGCGCAGACGGCATTAAGAGTGTCATCCGTGAATTTGTCACTGAGCGACCAACGTCTCTTGTATACTCGAATTCTGTCGCCTACCGAGCCGTTATTCCTCCTGAGGCACTCAAAGGTGTCAAGACGGATATGATGCGTCCACTTTGTTGGGTCGGCAAAGATAAAGTAAGCATGTCTAAACCAATCATCAATGCTTTCCTGATGGAACCGTCCGATACGACATTTAGCATATCATATCATACCCCGTTCAAGCAAATCAAAAGGTTCGTTCGCTTTATATTGCCAAGGCAGATAGCTTAAACTCAGCAAAGATGAATATAGTGTGCTTCTCTACCAATTCCTCAGTCCCAATGGGCTCAATCGATGTACCTCTTCCATGGGCGAAACCGGCTTCCCGGGATGAACTCCTGCACGAGTTCTCAGAGGCAGAATGGGGTGAAGATGCCAACCTAATTCTCAAAGAAATGAAGGATCCTAGTAAATGGTACCTTCATTTTTTGCAACCCTCATTATCCAGCTACGCCCGACAAAGAGTTGTCCTTGTTGGCGATGCGGTAGGTTCCGAGTCATAGTCATGACTAATTTTATGCCTATGTAATTTGCCAGGCTCATGCTATGTTACCTCATCTCGGTGCTGGAGCAGGTCAAGGTATGGAGGATGTTTATGCTTTGTGTTCTCTACTTGGGGATACGCGAGCTCGGAAGTGTCACCTCGATGTAAATCCATTTCCTTGATTTTGACCAATAGCCATTTTCTGATTACGCTGCAGGATGCTCTCAAAGCCTACGATTCTATTCGAGTAGCACATGCGAATATGGTGCAGAAGTTGAGCACTCTCGCAGGTGACATCTATGAAAAGCGGGGAGCCGGTGGCGGAACAAATGCACAGATTGGAGAGCAGTTGAGAGAGATATATCATCCCGTTTGGCATTATGACTTGAAAGAAGAGGTCAAGCGCGCTGTAGCAAGTGTATATGGACCAAGAGGACTTCTTTAACATGTCTTTAATCCATAGGTATCGTGACGGTTACCGTCTCTCCGTGTTGACATTTGGCAATCTTCCGAATCTTGACGTGATTGTGGTGGGTCCGTTCCCGTTGTTTGACCTCTTTAGCTCCAAACTTCAAAAGCTGCGATGATGCAATCAAGGTAGCTCGCGCCACATCCCGTTTCCCTCCGGGATGACCAGGCTCGGCAGTCCGGAGACAATACGAATGGAATTAAATGTGAATTCAACTCCATCAGCAAATATGTCTCTCACATCAAGTATATATTTAAGATGACCGTCCTTTACTTTCGGACTATATCATATGCTTATGCTCAATTATAGAAATTTGAACCCGGTCGAGAATTCTCTCGAACTTCCACCCTGAGATTACAGTGGATGAGAATCTAGTACTGGTTTCGTCAACTCATTGAAGTCGCTTCAAGTGCTTTGATCAAATGACTCGTTCCTCATGATTTACATATATTCCCACACCAAAAAAACACATATGAATGCAAGTATCCAGAATGCGATTGGTGACTTGGTCCTCTATCGATAAGCATGACAAGCAGCAAGGATTTTCGAGTCGCCATCGTGGGCGGAGGAATGTGTGGTCTCCTTTGGTGGGCTCTTTTTCTCTTAGTATGTAGATGTTGAACGAGAATCACACTTCACCCAGTGCTATTGGGCTTACAAAAGCTGGCGTCCATGCAGAGGTTTTTGAGCAGGCTGTAAAAGAAGGTTCTATGACGACGTTTATTTATTGACAGCTGAGTTTCTAGTCAAGTTTCCGGGAGGTTGGAGCTGGAGTTACTCTCGGTAACTGATGATAGCGCGCTTATCTGTGTTTTCCAAGTCATTGACGTCAATCAGGACCAAATGCTCTCTTTCCTCTGAAGGAGCTGGGGGTTCTTGAGGCGGTCTTATCCAAATCTGACGAAGAAAAACCTACAACGCAGACCTTTCAATATATTTCTGCTACCGGGATGCACGACTTAATCTATGATGCAACTCTATCTCTTTTTCACGTCTTCAAACACTCATCATTATCTGCCAGTATCCGGCCCTTCCACGAGACGTTGGAGTGCGTATCTACAGGAACGCATCATATCCTTCTATCATTCTAGTCCCGAGTCCCTGATCTTCCTTGCAGACCTTCATTTCTCGAAGCAATCGTCCCGATGTTAGACCAACGCCTCATCCACATGGAACAGCGTTGTGTTTCTGTATCGGCTTTATCTTCCGGATCTCATGTGCTGCATTTCGCCGATGGAAGTACGTATGAAGCCGACCTTGTTATAGGCGCGGATGGAATCAAGAGTGTCATCCGTGAATTTGTCACTGGGCGGCCAACATCTCTTGTATACTCAAATTCTATTGCCTACCGATCCATTCTTCCCCCTGAGGCACTCAAAGGTGTCAAGACGGACGTAATGCGCCCGCTTTGTTGGGTTGGCAAAGATAAAGTAAATATGGTCAAACCAATTATGACTGCTTTCTGATAGAGCTGACAAAATCCTAGCACATCATATCATATCCCGTTCAACCAGACCAAAAGGTTTGCTCGGTTTTTATATCTCTAAGATAGTTGACTTGGACACTGAAAAAGATGAATCTTGTGTTCTTTACCACCGACTCGACAGTCCCGATCGGCTCAGTTGATGTTCCTCTTCCGTGGGCGAAATCAGTATTACAGGATGAACTCCTGCATGAATTCTCACAGGCAGGATGGGGTGAAGATGCCAACCTCATCCTGAAAGAAATGAAGAATCCAAGTAAATGGTACCTTCATTTTTTGGATCCCCCATTATCCAGTTATGTCCGACAAAGAGTTGTCCTTGTTGGTGATGCGGTGGGTTCCAAGTCTAGTCGGTCAAATTACTACTTATCCTACGTCCATCCATCTCAGGCCCATGCCATGTTACCTTATCTTGGTTCAGGGGCCGGTCAGGGATTCGAGGATGTTTATGCTCTGTGTTCTCTCCTCGGAGATGAACGAGCCCGAATGTGTCACCTAGATGTAAATCCATTTCTCCTGACTTCGCCAATCGCAGCCTTCTGACGGAGCCTTAGGACGTTCTCGAAGTTTACGATTCTATCCGAGTGGCGCGTGCGAATATGGTACAGAAGTTGAGTACTCTCATGGGCGACATCGTCGAAAAGCGCGGCCCTGGTGGTGGAACAAATGTACAGATTCAAGAGCAGTTAAGAGATATCTACCATCCCATCTGGCATCATGACTTGAAAGAAGAGGTCAAGCGCGCTGTAGCCAGTGTATATAGCTCGACAGATGTTTCTTAATATGGATCTCCATCATGATACTCAGCTGTTAATTTGCCAAAAATCATTATCTCCCCTGCCCAGGCTGACCACGGTCGTTTTTGACTCGTGCAATGAGTCCATCGCGTGGTCGCCTTATCTTTGTCGCTTAATGGTTTTGACTACCCATACCCATCTCATACAACGTCTCTAAGCCACCAAACATAACTTAGGACCTAGAATCAGGCTTAACACGAATTGAAACGCCAGTTGAAATGTTTATAATGCACCCTCAAGATCGCTGTGCAGACAAATCATACGCAGGGCAATTTGGTCATGCAAAACCGTGAAAAACATTTTAGCAGAACGCAATTTTTCGCGCCACTCTAGATCTTCAGCGTGATGAATGAGCAACAGATACACTCCTCTCGAGATGGAATACAGGGATAATAATAGAGTAAGAACAAGCGACAGCCGCGTGCAACATCAATCTACAGGTAAAGACCTTCAGGTGTACCCTCATTCTTCCTGTACAACACCTATGGAACATGAGACGTCAGTGCCATATTCCAAGCTCAAGGCTAATAACGAACCTTCTCTCTCGCTGTTGTGAAATCTGCCTTGGTGACCCGCATCCGCCGTTCCCGAAGAGCAAGAAGACCAGCTTCTGTACAGACGGCCTTGATGTCAGCGCCCGACAAGTCGTCTTTCATGGTGACGAATTCTTCCAAGTCAACATCTTCACTGAGACTCATCCTGGACGTATGCAATCTATAACAGACGTTATTGGTGTCTCGACATACACACATAGAAGATACAAGCCTGAAGATATGACGCTTTGTCTTCACGTCAGGTAGCGGGAACTCAATCTTACGGTCAATACGTCCCGGACGGATGAGGGCAGGATCCAATGTCTCTATTCGATTAGTAGCCATGATGACCTTGACATCACCGCGAGTGTCAAAACCATCCAACTGGTTCAATAACTCCAACATTGTCCGTTGAATTTCTCGTTCACCACCTGATGTAGAGTCGTAACTGGACGAGCATCAATAATAAACTCAAATCAGAAAAGTACTCTGAGACTCACCGCTTGGTACCAATGGCATCGATTTCGTCTATGAACACGATACTCGGCGCATGTTCTTCCGCAACACGGAAAAGCTCGCGCACAAGTTTCGGACCGTCACCGAGATACTTCTGAATGAGTTCGGATCCAACTACGCGAAGGAAGGTAGCGGATGTTTGATTGGCAACAGCCTTGGCAAGGAGAGTCTTTCCGGTTCCGGGTACACCGTACAAAATGACACCCTTCGGCGGCTTGATACCCATTTCTTCGTATAGTTCTGGGTGTGTGAGTGGAAGTTCCACAGACTCCTAGTGGACAGTAAGTTTACGGATTATGGGCAAGAGCAACAAACGCGCCTTGATTTCTTGAATTTGAGATTCTAGTCCACCAATGTCGGCATAACTTTCCGTCGGAGCTTTGTCGAGTTTCATGATGCTCACTAGAGGATCGGCGTCGTCCTGGAGCACACCAACAATGGCCTGTGTCTTATGGTGAAGGAGAACTTGACACCCAGGCTCTAGTAAGTCCTTGTCGACATAGGACATTATCGAGACATAAGATTCTGGCCCGGACGCAGTGCTGATAATGGCGTGGTCGTCATCGACAATTTCCTCCATGGTTCCGACAGCCATCGGACTTCCTCGCAGATCATCCACTCTTGACCTGTCCTCCTCATTCTTCTCCTCGCGAGTGGCCTCTGGCTTCAGACGCTCCTGGTTCTGCACAAATTCTTCCTCTAACAACAGATAGTCCTTTATACGCTCCATCTTTAAAAGTTTGAGGCGACATCGTGTAGTTGGAAAGACAGCAGGAAGTTTTGAAGCGGCCGACGGACCACGTCTCTTCTTCTTACCGACGTGAGTTGGTAGCGGGGGTTCCCATTTCTTTTTCTGAGGCTGAGCGTCCTTCTTTTCTTTGTTATCGGTCGGCGCGCCTTCCTGTGGTGGTCCTGAGGGTGCATTTCCCTGCGAGGAGTCAGAATGAGGAGAGAAACACGAGAATAAAGCGTACCATGGTGGAGGATAATTAGAAAGTATGTCAGTGAGCAAAGACGACGCGTCAGTCGTCCCAATTGGGAAGCAGTTTCCAACTCCGCTGTGAGCGTGACGTGACATGTCCTGACATCGCGTTAACCAAAGTGCGTGGCAGTAAGGCAATGAACTCTGCCAGAATAAATACTCCCCTCACCAGCAACCCACAATTTATACAAGCCGGTCAGTGAAGTACATGCTTTGCTTGAATATAACTAACTGAAAAGCCCTCAGATGATGACGACGACTTGAACGATGATGACATCCCTGGATTCACACATCCCGGTCTTTCTACTCCAGTCGACAAAGGAAAGGGAAGAGCGCGTGAAACAGAGCAACTAGCACCTCCTTCAAATGCCAGTGGAACTCCTTCGAGTCCTGGTCTTTCGGGGAACATTGGAAGCTTAGTGAATGGGACAGCAGGATCTTCCAGGCAGACTGTCGGAGGGCTGAGAGTAGAAACCCGGTATGCCTTTCTTATTTCTCTACGCGGCTCTCATTCTGACACTGAACAGATACTCTGGTGTTGACACGCTCGATGAACCTGTAACAACAACCATTGTGCGTTTACTTCGCACGTTTCGACGAAATTGCATTGACACGTAAATACAGGCTCGTGATCTTTTCTCTATCTATGCAAAGCTGGTCCAGGTCCTGTACCCTCGTAAAACCAGTGGCCGTGAAGTCCTTCGGTGAATATGCCTCATCCATTACCATGGCCTTCCATCTGATACTCGAACAGTGACTGGGATCTCTGGGGACCTCTCATCTTGTGCCTTGCGCTGGGAATAATGCTCAGCATCAATGTGTGTGACAGTTCATGCGCATATACTTGATCAGCGTGTCATGGACTGAATAGGCACCTGCTAAACAAGCATTGAGCGCGTTCACGAGTGTGATAGTCATATGTTCTCTAGGTTCTCTGGCGGTCACCGTGCAAGCAAAGGTAAATTCTCGTTGCTCTTGGTTAAATCGTGAACTCAACATATCAAAGCTGTTGGGAGGCAGAGTGTGAGCTTCTAGAAACCACTGTTACTTGTATATGACGAGTCTAACATTGTGAATGTAGCTCTTTCTTCCAAGGTCTGTGTGTTCTCGGTTATTGTATCGCTCCGCTGGATATTGCCGCCCTCGTATCGTGTTTCGTCCACATAATCTACATCAGAGCGCCTGTCGCTCTACTCTGTTGGGCTTGGTGCATATGGGGTAAATTACTTCACCTTGATACATATATTGCTCGCTCAAATATCATTGATAGCGTCTGTTAACTTCCTAGATGGTACTAAAATTGAGCCGCAAAGAATTCTGCTCGCTGTATACCCTCTTCTGTGAGTTTCAACAAATTAAGTGGTCGTCGCCAGTTACCTTGACCATCACTATCCAGCCTCTTCTATTTCATCCTGGCATGGATGATCCTCATTCGTTAACGGTAGTCTCATTTGTAACCTAAAGCTCCAACTGTATCACAAAGACATCTGGACGGCCATCGTTGTGGCCGTTACTAGAACTTGGTTATATTTCCCTAATTGCATACGAAAATGAACATAGCCATTCAACATTCGCGAGAAAGACAATGCAGAATAGGCTCATCAGATGCGCCAGGGGATAAAGCGGCCGCGAATGAAAGCGTACGACTTCCGTTTTGAGTTCGCGCTTAGCTTTGTCCGCTCGGATTTGTGCCGTGGACGAGGACCTCTATCGTTAAGACAAAGCACCTTTTTGACCCGTTGAGATGGCCCTTACTACTGCTCCAGGAATCATTCGAAGACAGTGGCAAAGATACCTGGCCAAATAGTGGCTTTGACAGCGTTGAGCAAAGCGGCTGGCCGCTTCATGAACTTATTTAGCGTATGTACTTGCCCTTTACCTACTGAAAAATGGCCTACTTCTACGCACCCCAACACCAGCAATGGGCCCCGCAGGAGACCGTTGCGTACAGTCAGCAGCAATATCCACAATATGAACACACGCAACCCCAATATCATCAACAGCAGCAGTCGTATTACCAACAAGTCCCCTCCAATGTCTTGCGCCCAAACATGGCTCCCTCTCCACAGCCAGTGGTCCCGGTTTCGTCGTATTCCACGGCTCACAGGTGCTGTAGACTATTCGAAAGTAACAAGCCATAGTTCCAGCAGGAAGCAAAGCGTTGGAGTTCGTATCTTCATTTTCGTGTTCGTATTTCATAGCTGATATGACTCTGCAGTCCCTCTCCAGGTCTCGCAGCAGCACCACTCCGTACCCTGTCTCACAGCACGATACGTTGTCTTCCCCGGACAGACCCAGCAGAGGGCAATCGCAGACACAAACGCTTGCATCTGAAAGCCGGAGCGCACGACCATGCCCCATACAGGATTACAAACAAGTACAGAAAGTGACGGGGAAACCCTCGGAGGTAGAGCCGCCCGTTGGGCCGACTAACCACGTCTGGGTGCCACAACCCGACTTCTTCGACGAAAGGGACAAGATGTGGCGTTATGGTCCACGCTTCCCCCCGATTATCTTTCAGACCGCTGCTTTCCCAGAGATCGGCGTGCGTGTTGGTAAGATCGCGCACAGCCAACACCCACCGCCGATCGAGGGGCTAAAAGACGAGATTTTCGCTGCGTCGGGAAACCGCGAGATACAAGTATGGATATTGGTGAGATATTGGGCATTATGTGTTCGTCGATGTTATGGGTGCTGATGCGTGCTGGTAGTGGCCGGGTTATAGTTCTCACCCATTCAGAAAGAGGGTCAAGACCCAGGGGGGGAAGATTACACGAGAGTTGTTCCTGACAGTCCTTGCGCATGGTGTCCTGGATTACACATATGACATCTACAAAAAGAAGATTCCCATCGAGCCTGGGTACGAGAAGTGGGCGATAGGTTCCAAGGCGGAAGAGAATACGATTATTGGTGGAGAACTGTTTATTACCAGGCTGGTACATCGGGGAGGGTCGAACTGGCAGCTCGAATTATGGGCTCCGAAACATCGAGGGTTAATGGCAGGGATCCGTTGAATGAATATGATGATATATAGTTGCTTATTCCCAGCCCTAAATTATGGAATGTATTATTTGACACGACTCAGGTGTAACAGAGAGAAGTAAATGAAGTTCATGGACGTTCAGCTTTGACTTCTGAAGCCTCGATGGCGACTTCTGACGATATCCGAGAAATCTCTGAAAAGGCTACTTTGAGAAGGTCGAGGTCGGCATCGAGACTTTCAGCACGAGTCTTCATCTGAACATATACGTGAGAACAGAGTGCAGGAAACAAACAAAGACCATACTGCAGCAATAGTATCACTTGCAGCGATGAGTTCATGATGGTGGTTGTATACAAGAGATTGCCTTTCACTATCTAGTTCTCGTATTTCTGACGGGACGGCGTGTGAGAGCAGGACCATATGAGCTCGTTAATGAAAGTACCGGAAAGAAGCTCGTTTTCCCTTTTCAGAAGACTTGGTAGAGACGACGTGGTAATCAGTTGCTCATAATATGACTTGGCATCAAACGCCGTTGAATCTGCAATTCCAGAATGTAAGTGTGTCGACGATTATTTCAGAATATCACCGCACCCAAGTTCATGGGATCAACTGCCGCCTTTCCTGGAATCGGTGGTGGTGGGCCTACTCCCAGCCCATAGTGCTTTCTTAGTAGATCTCTCGCCCGGGACTTCTGAGGAGGTGTAGATGGAGTACTAGATCGGCGGGCAGACGAGTAGTCGGGATTTGGATTGGAAGTCGAAGGTCCTGGCGAGGAAGTTGGGTTGAGCGATGACCCGACACGGGGAGTGCTCGAATCACGGCGACTAGTCATGGAAAGGGAGGAGTGCTTACGTCAGGACGCCCTCACGTGAACCGGACGCGTCGACCATCACGGGTATCGTGACTCGCCACGGTAAACTATCACAAATTCAATCTCAATCGCCCTTTGTACTTATCGACCATGACAGAGGACACTAGCATCCATGACGACGAGGTCATACCAGGCAGCGACGAAGAAGAGAATATTCTTATTCCTGGCCAGCCTCTCTCATTCTTGACTGCAAAACGTCGATATGGCTTACTGTTCTTACAGACCCTATGCTCGAGGATAGAATACCCCCTGCAATTACACAAGATACAATACAAACATCCATTGATGTCCCTATGTCAAACCGTTCACCCATTTCAAGTATCAGCGAAGGGACGACAGGCTCGAGTTCTGCTCGTCCAAAGCCACGTCCGCTCAAGAAGCGTACAGATATGTCCTCAAGTGATATTCCCCATCAGGAGAAACTTGCCACTTGTTCTGATATCTACATGGACCTTGATTTCACCATGACAACTGATATCGCAGAACGCGCGAAGATACGTTCAAGAAACAGACCTCAACGACCAAATCTTCCAGCAAGCGACATCATCGAGTTGAGTTCTGATGATGACGATGATGATTTCAATATTCCCCCTCCGTCCAAACGACGTAAAACTACAGTCAGGACGAAGACCAAATCGGCGAAAAAGAGCAAAGCCAACTCAAAGCTCGTCGATGCTGTGGATCCCAAGTCCCGACCTCGTCCTCGGCCACTCAAAAAGCCGAAACAAGGAGAGCACGCGCACCAAACCTCTCCAATCAGTCTTATAACGCAAAACAACCTCATTCATACATCGCACATCAACGACACATATTCTGTCCCATCGCAACTGCCCCCTTCTGACCCTCCCAGTTCTACCGCGAGCTCATATGATCATCCGCCGATTACAATTCTTCATCAAGATCACGAACCTTCTTCATCTTCGTCACTCCTCTCTAGTGGTAAAAGGAATCAGATATATGCTATGTTGCCCGTAGACGAGCTTGATTCTGAACCTGACCCATTGGCCGGCGACGCGAACGACGCTGACACTTGTTTAATGCCGCCGCCTCCGCTTCCTGGTCCACCTACGACGCCATTCTTCACGGGGTCTTCGTCCGTGCAGCATGATACCCCTGCTACGTCCACCACTTCTCGGAGTAAAACCTCTGCTGTCAAGAAATCTCGGAAGAAGGAACTTGTCGATGAAGGGCACGAGGACGACGATATCTGGGCTCCAACTAAAACTAAAGCAAAAGCAAAGCAAAAGAAGACTCCTGTTAAGAAAGTGAAAGTGGTTATAAAACAACCGAATGTCAAGGACAAAGGTAAAGAGAAGGAGGTTTTCGAGAGTCGGGAATCTATCGGCAACGATTACGATGACTCGTCTGACAAGGTTTCGGCGACAGCACCAACCGCGTTGAAAAAGCCCGAGATACTGAAGTCTTTCAGTTCTGTTCCTGAGTATGATATGGATATCTCAGCAAGGACTAAACCAAGCAAGAAACGCAAATTGATAGATCGAGAGGAAGACGAACTTGACGTGATCGGAAAGGGGTCTTCGGAATATAGACGGCGTGTGGTGACTAGAGGCAAGAGGGTGATCGACTCTGACGACGAAGACATGTCAGCTCACACCATTGAGGCTATAAGCTCTTCCGAGACAGAGCTCAGAGTTCCAAGTCAAGGTAGGCCTTTGCCAACAAAGCAGACATGAATCGAATTAAATTTTCCCTATACGCAGATGTCAAAATCAACGACGCCACAAGCTCAAATCAGCAGACAGGCATCGATAAAGAACCTCAAAACAATGCTTCTTCGTGCAAGGTACACTGAATTGTCAAAAGCTTTTCTGAGTGCTCATTCCCGGTTAGGAAAATGCTCGTCCTTCGGCATCAGACGTGCCTCGTACCCCACAATCATCTGCCGGACCTGAGGTATCACGCTTCTCCAGCCTTTCCTCCCGCTATACTATCGCGCCAAAAACAAAGTCCACCCCAATGTCGGACCTCATCCGACGTGTCAACTCCAAACCTGGTTCGCCCTTTTGTTCTCCGGTACCTCGGAATAGTGGCGCAAACTCGGCAACCCCAGGTACCGCATACTCGCCGTATATGAAAGCGTCTCGTACCGCGTTGTCCCGCATTGCGCCGCTGCATCCGAACCGACGGACGCCACCACCGCCACCACCGCCCCCGCCGCCCAAAAAAAAGACAAAAAAAGAACTGGAGCGTGAAGAGCAGTGGGAAGAAGAGTTGATTGAGGGTGTGGGAGGCATCACCGAGTGGGCGTGTATGTCCGATGCAGAGCGGGCGGGGATGAGGAAGGCTAAACGAGAGAGAGAGATGTACGGGTGGGAAGACTAGTCTGAAAGTGGATTGTATGTTGGTTATACTTTTTTCCTGTAAGTACCGTTAGCGTGCTACAATGTGTATATGTGATCCTGATGCCTTGTATCGCTATCAGTTGTCATGTCATTACATCATCCTGCGAGCTGTCATGTATATGTATTTGTGGAATTCCATCAGAGGTTTGTTACCCGGGTCATATGTATGTAAGGACTTCGAGAGAGAATGTGTTGGGGTATCCTAAGTGCGCTCTTCCCATGCTTTCCGAAGAACAGACTAGCTCAGATATGAACAGCTTGAGAGACTTGGAGAGCATCCCAGGGTCTCTTGAGAAGTTGACAGCTATGCCATTGGAACTTTTGTTTGAGGTATGTCATCCTACTGTTAGAGTTAGATGGTTAGATGGGATTCGATATCCATATACAATGGAAGGTCTTCGGGCACCTTCATCCCACGGATCTCCTCAATCTGGCGCGGACCACGAAGACTCTACGCTCCATTCTTATGAAACGTTCTGCTAGGCCCGTCTGGAGATCAGTAATCGAGAATATTCCTGGTCTTCCGGCATGTCCGATGGACCTTGACGAACCGCAATATGTGAATCTTGCCTTTGATGATTACTGTCATGTTAGTCTTCATATCTTAACTTGAATGCTGCCCAAGCTACAATGTCACTTGATTCCTTTCAGTTCTGTTCCGCACCTGGTATTCAAGACATCTTCTGGAACTGTCGGGTACGGTGTTGCAAAAACTGTATTGAAGCAAAGTACGTGAGGCTTTTGAATTATGCATTGCCGAGTTACGATACATGCAAACGGCTCGGATCCGAAGTAACTGATATTGGAGTTTCTGGATTAGTTTTGTGTCTGACTATGACCTCAATAAACTGATCCCTGCTACACCTGGAAGCAAGAGCAAAGCCATATTTCCATACATCGTATATCCAAGTAAGCCATCTTTGACTTCTTGAACTTGATCCATTCAACTCTTTTAATCATTACTAATGTCTATTTTCATTTCGGCCAGAACCCCGACCTTATAAACCGGGAAGGATTCTGTATTACCTTCCAGTAGCGAAACAGTACCGACACGAGCTCAGGCAGCTGCAGAGGGACGAGATGACCGTTAAGGAGTGGAGCATCAGAAAGGAGGAAGAGCAAGATCGGCGTCTGACTGTTCGTCCCCCTCTTTGAACCTTGGAAAGGTGTTGCTAATCTGATTCGGCCACTGATCAAGCATGCAGCTCTTTGTGAGCATTGGAGTAATGAGCATTGGGTACACAAAAGGTCGAGTGAGGTCAATATTTTAATAATTATATTCCTAGCAGCAGCATTAGTTGTAATGCATCAGGAATTTCTATTCGAATATATACACTAAAGAGGCTTTTGCGTACTTTTTGGCAGGTTGGGGGTTGCAGTGACGGTAAAGCAGGCCCGGGCATGATGACAACCTGGCAGTCTAGGGGTTTCGGGGGGGTTCGGGGGTTCGATCGTGTGGCATGATCTTGATCGATCATTTAATAGAAGTTTATGATACTACCGACTAAGCAATCTATTTCTGTCTCGTCAACCATTTGCACGCCCCAAATGTCCAGATGTAGACGTTCCCAGTGCCTCTCGGCATCAAAACGGGACGCCAACAGTCGATAGCCATTAGGAGACCCGACCAATGATACAGGTCACATGTTTGATTCAAACTATACTTGAAGAGGCATCTTCATGAACTTTGATCCCCAATCCCCTTTCTACAGAAGAGAGTTACTCACTGCAGAAAACCTTACATCTTGTACACTGCGACGTCGCCTATGGATTACTTTCAACACGAGGTTCGATTTCGTCATGGATTCAGCCGACGGGATGAGGATCTACCGGTCGATATTCTGTTCGAGGTATGGACCTACAACTATCAGAGAGACACCTAAGCTGTCAGTGCTGACAATACCAATAGATATTCAGTTATCTTCATCCTTCAGACCTTCTTCATCTCGCACGGACTTCACATGGTCTTCGGAACACTCTCATGTCTCGCTCTTCCAGATGTGTATGGAGAACTACGCTGGCCAACGTCGACGGCTTACCCTTCTGCCCTTCTGACCTGAGTGAGCCTGAGTACGCAAACCTTGCGTTCGACACCCACTGCCATGTCAGTGCTTCGATTATGACATCATCTAACTCATACTCATGACTGCAACAACGTTTTCCTTATTGACAGTTCTGCCTGGCTCCGAATATTAAGCAGGTTTACTGGACATGCCGCGTCCGATGCTGTAATAAGTGCTTCGATTTGAAGTAATTCACGTTGTCTTGGCGATTTTGATAGGACTCTAACTTTCTACTTGTATAATGTTCTCAAGGTTCATCCCTGAATTCCTTCTTGGACAGCGTTTTCCCAAATGTCTCAACATATACCGGCGCGATATGATATTTCCTCACGTCCATAACCCGAGAAGTCAGTTTTGTGGATGCTTTTTCGCTTCTTGCTCACGACCCATTTTAGGACATGACCAGGGCAAGCTGGGCCAAATTCTCTACTATCTTCCGGCATTTGATACATACATCAAAGAGCTCGACGCCATCTCCTGCTGCGAGTCCGCGGTAATGCGTTGGAGCACCCAAAAAGCGCTCGAACAAGACGCACGGTTTGAGGTGAATTGACAATGTAAAGTGAGAAAAATTTTGCGACTAATGGTGTTGTCAGCATGCTAGACTCTGCGAGGCGTGGTTTCGTAGTTTCTACTGGGTGTGCAGTCAATCCCCGGGCCTGGACATCAACCTGATAATTATTCCCTCCCTTATCATACTCCTCATCTTCATTTGGAGAGAGAAGTTCATAGATATTTTTTCGCCAACAGCACCAGTATATCTTTTGTGAGAGTTTACATTACTCTGACGTCTTTGCTTTGCAATTACATACAATCAATATCAATACGCCAAGCTTTGGAATTCCGTGGGAAGAGCCGCGGAATCTGATTTATCCGTGGCAGTGCTGGTATTTTCAGAAAGCCTCCGGTCTAAACAACTCACGAGGAGACAGGTGCACTCAAGACACTGTTTAGGGATAAGGTTATCTGGAAACCCCATTTCTTCGAACCAACCGATAATCTAGGGGTTCCACATGGATTCATCGGAGAAAGGGGGTTTCCGAATGGTTTGATCCCACTGTTTTCTCCGCTCCTCATCATTTCCATGCATCTCAAATCATAATAAACATGAGCTGTGAGATAGTGTTGTCTCACCTATTGATGTTCATGTCATTCCAATACATCTTCAATTGTCCTTGTGTGCCTGGGCAACCCGCCGCTCAGTGCATAATTTCTGCCTCAGAAGAACTGCGGGAAAGATGTGTAGTTTCAGAAAGTCTGTTAAGTTATTCACTTTAGTAAGCAACTACTTAATCTTTCAAGATCATGTAACAAGATTAACTTAGATGTGATCAGTTGCGCAGTCCTCAAACCGACAGTCGAGCCTCGGCATATTCCGACAATCACGTGTACCAAAGTACTCGTGTACCCTGCTGGTGAATATTGTAGCATCTGCCTGTTTGGAATAGGGACTTGTAATGAATCCTCCACAGTTCCTCAGCGCCCTTGAGAGTTTCAAGGAACAGGCAAAGGATGCAATCTACGCGTTGACGTCTTGTCTCTGCCAACAATCTGCAAAGGTCAAAATCAATGGACGAACCTGTCAGCTCATCGCCCTTTCCGTGTTTCTCATGCAACTCACGGATCCCTGTAGTCCAAATAATAAAAATTTTAGGAGAGGGTGGATTCTCTTTTGTGTATTTGGCGCAGGATGAGCATAGTGGGGTGAGCATGAAATGCAGTTGGGAGATGAACTTAGCCATACCTTGCGAATTCTCAGCGTCAATTCGCTCTCAAAAAAATACGCTGTCCTACTGGTTCTGAGGGTGTAAAGGAGGCTATGCGTGAGGTCGAAGCCTACAGGCGCTTCAAGTATGTCTTCATGGCCTGCTCAAATACCGAAGTGTATCCACTTCTTGTTACAGACACCCGAATATCATCCGAATATTGGTATGTCGTCCCTGTTGCTTCACACTCAGCATCTTACTATTCTACTTACCGACAGGATTCCGCGGTCGTACAGGACCCCGAGGGTGATGGCCAAATTGTATACCTCTTTCTTCCGTTGTTCAAGGTGAACTGCCAACGAGTATCTCGCCGTAATATCACTTTGACCATGTATCTAGCGCGGTAATCTCCAAGATGCCATCAATGCAAATGTTGTGAATCGAAGACACTTTTCTGAGCGGGAGATGCTTCGTTTATTTCGAGGAACATGTCTGGCAGTTCGCGCAATGCACGACTACCGTGCACGTCCTGGCGCGTCACAGCCTACACAGGTTCATGGGTCCTCGCAACATCCTCAATCAGTGCCACAAGGGCGGCATTCGGATGACGATGAGCGCTTCCCTCAACCCGAGGGTGATGGGGACGGGGGTTACTCGTACGACTCTGGAGTCAATGTCCCGTTAGTAACGAAACACCGGGTCGAAGAAGAAGGAGAGGTGGTGTTTGATGGTGATAATGAACTGGCTCAGACCCAGCAAGAAAACAGCAGAGAAGGTGAACTGGTCCCGTATGCGCATCGTGACATCAAGCCAGGGTATGTTATTTTGTTGTCTAGTTTTACTTGTACATGACACAATGTATCTTCTATTATAGGAATGTCATGATATCGGATGATGGTATCACACCGATTCTTATGGACTTTGGGAGCGCTTGTAAAGCGAGAATTCCGATTGAAACACGTAATCAGGCTTTGCTACAGCAAGTACGCTCCCGGCCTCTCCTAACACCTCCTATCTGTTGACTTGTCGCTCAGGATATAGCGGCAGAGCAAAGCACGATGGCGTACCGTGCCCCTGAACTGTTTGACGTTAAGACGGGAACAAATCTCGATGAGAAAGTTGACATATGGGTATGACTTTCCTGTCTATTCACACCCACTTTTTCTCACCATTCCATAGTCCCTTGGGTGCACGTTATACGCCCTCGCGTACTCACATTCACCGTTTGAAAATACGCAAACTACCGAGCAGGGAGGTTCGATAGCAATGGCCGTTCTAAACGCACAGTACAAGCACCCAAGTTCGGCATACTCCCAAGGCCTCAAAGACCTCATCGATAGCATGTTGAAGCTAAATCCCGTGGAGCGGCCAGATATCCATGAGGCATGTATACCAGTTATACCAATGGCATGAGCACATTCAAAACGCAACATATGCAGGTTATCGACGCGACCGATCGTGCCTTGCAGACTCTAGCTTGATAGTTTTAAGCCCAACAGTGCAGGAGGCTGGTGATCCCCGCGAGGCTCATAGGTCTATATATTGATGGACTATAATACAATACAGAACCTTAACCTCGCTTCAAACCTACGAAGCTGTTTGCGAGCTCGGATCTGGTTTTGGTTTCGCATTTACTTTTGTCGCTTTCGATCGTGCAGCCTTAGCTCTGACAGAGGCAGACCGCGCGATAGCAGCAATCCTATTAGTTTCATTTTCACAAGATGTCTGCGAGAGTCCAACAGTGGGAGGTGCAGAAGATGTTGATTCAGCAACTTTTTGTTTCTTTTTCGGTGGTTCGGAGACTGGCGGCGCAGTTGTTGGGTCAGCGGGCATTGTAGACAATTCCACCACTGCAACTTTCTTTGCTTTTGCTAACGCCTTTTGCTTCACGCGGCGCATCTTGCGTAGCGCCGCTCGTGATTTCTGAAAGGTGTAGAAACAGGATGAGAAAGTTCGGCATAGGATGCAGTTGCGTACCCGTTTCTGTGCACGTTTGGACGTTTCAAAGGGCGTCCCTGGTGTTTGTTTCTCGCTTTTCATTGCCTCTTGTTGTGCAAGAAGGACCCATACGTTAGTCTGAGAGTTCGCGCCAGACGCGAGGGCGGCAAGTTGTTTGACGCGTCGTTGGTGAGCCTAGATGGTAGGATATATAAGTACAGACTCTCTTTGGAGAAACGAAAGCGTACATGCATTGGACGCTCTATGAAGCTCAATCATTTTGGTGCTCTTGAGAGTTTTTCCCGAGCAGACAATGCATCCCTTGACGTTCGGCTCCAGGGAAATGATATAGACGGGGTCGCGGAGAGCCTCTTGAACGGTCATAACTGGTAATTCCGCCTTCTCTACGCTTTCTTCCTCCTGAATTTGTTCGAAAAGACGGTCCTCCAAATCCTGATTCCCTTCACTACCACTGCCTTCTGCAC
Source organism: Termitomyces sp. MG145 (assembly GCA_003313055.1). NCBI lineage: Eukaryota > Fungi > Basidiomycota > Agaricomycetes > Agaricales > Lyophyllaceae > Termitomyces > Termitomyces sp. MG145. The sequence goes on along the minus strand of QGOB01004068.1, from coordinate 39,737 downwards.
CGTCAGAACCAAAATCGTCAGAGTCAGACGCGGATTCCTCAGAGTCTGTGTCGTTCATCCCAAGCACTTGCTTCATATCCTCGTCAAGGCCGAGTTCCTCCTCCTCCTCCCTCTTTCTCCGTCTTTTCTCAACGCGTTTGAACATGGATATGTGGTGTCGTGGTTGAGAGAAAAAGTGGCCGGACAAACCGGCCCGGCGTGGAAGAAATGAAATTTTGCTGAGGAATTCAAGGCGGATTATTTAAGTTGCTGCTACATAGCAATGCACAGACGAGCGGCCCTCGCTTGTCGATCTCCTCGAGATGCTCAATCTGTACTTGGGCTGGTGTCCAGACGTTCTAATCATGCTTCTTTCCCTCAGGACGAACCTGCTTCCTCACTTAAGGACGAACCTGCTTCCTCACTTAACAGAAATCAACGTCTGTCCTTTTCGCGGACAGATTACAACAGATTCAAAAGATCCACTCTAAGCGTCATTAATAGGGCTATGTTCGAAGCTCCAGGTTGGAAAGATACATTACGTGGGAAGGAGCAAAAACTGGTAGCATTGGTAAAAGCTAACAATCTCAGGGAACAAAAATCTCTCGAGCTGGAGGCTTTCGAAGATGCGGAATCTGACGAGTATGAAGAGTCTGATGAAACCGAAACCAGCGTCGTAGTTCCTCTCGGATCATTCGTGGAAACTAGGCGGTAAGAAGAATGAACACCACTGTCATCTATCCAACGCTGACCCAGAAAATCAGGAGTCTTATTGTCAGTCACGGCGTCGTCGTTGGGGTAATGAATGTTGAGAGGCGAAAAAGGATGATTGCTCTGATGAACACAGGCGAAATCTGGTATCCTGGGCGACAGGACATTCTGTTCTCGGTCCCGAACTTCATACCAATGGACCTCGTCGAACGGTGTTCCTCAGACAGAGTGTCTGTGTCATCAGTTCAAACAAACGCCAGAATTGAGATCCTTCGACGCCTTCGTGAGATGGAAAGTAAATTGGAGGTGGTGCATAACGTCGTGTCGATGAAATGCGCAGCTGTTTACCAACAAGTCAAATCTTCTGATCCAAATGCTTGGAATACCGTCAATCTACGCGAAATTCCTCCTTTGATTTCATCTAAACCTAAATATGACGAAATAATCCTTTTCGGCATTCACAAGCACATCATGTCTAACTCTCTATATTTCGTGGCCGACCAAACCTATGAGACCAGTGAAATCATTCACGTTCGTCCACAAGCCCACGTAGATAATATCCAGAAAATCAAGCTCTGGACGCGAATGCCAACTGGCCCAATACAGTCTTTTGCCGCAAAGGCTCGACAACTTATTTCCAAGAACCAGCAGATACATTATGCGTCCAGAGCAGAACTGCCCTCCTACAGACCTGCCACTAACATCTGGGACAAGACCGACCGTGCCATACTCAAATTCCTTCACAACTCTCTTCGGGCAGCTCGTGCGACTCAATCAGACCCGTATTCTTTGGGCGTCAGCTGTATTCTAAAGCAGATAAGTTCCGATAAACCTGTTGAAGATAGCGACCTCCACGAGACACTCGTCAATATCGGCGCTCTAGCACCTTGGCAAGATCCAGCTTCCATCGATCCCGCTCTTGGGCTTGACACTGAACCCGAACCAACTTCTTCTTGGATACAAAGTCAGGAGGCAATTGCTACCAGAGGATTTGCATCGTTAGCGTCTTCGGGGACGGGGACTCCTCTAGGACCTGAAGACTTTCATCGAACCGATCCGCTCGAATCCGTGCGGCACGACTTTGGTGATCTACCTGTTTTCGTCATTGATGACGCTAACGCGCATGAATTGGACGATGGCATTTCCATTGAGAGGATTCCTTCCGAACCGGATAATGTTTGGGTCCACGTTCATGTCGCTGATCCCGCTTCACTCATCCCTTCGACTCATAAACTGGCTAAGGAAGCATATACTCGCACCACGACGGTCTATTTCAAACATCGCATGTGGCCACTTTTTCCCAAGGCTCTGATGACGCATCCAACCCTTGGTCTCTCTCTTGGTCGAAAGACAAATGAATCACCGCTGAGAGTCATAACATTTAGCGGAAAATTTGATAATACGGGTCAGTTGCTGGACTACAAAGTCAGGGCAGGCCTCATCAACAACGTGAATGTAATCACATACGAGCAGGTCAATGAAGCTCTAGGGGAACGCAACGATACTCGCTGGTATCCCTTTGGCCGCCAATTTCCGCAACTTCAGTCGGTTCTCAAGCCGGCTAATCTGACGGATTCTCATGTCAAAGACCTCCGTGATCTTTTAACGTTTGCGCATCGTTCGGTAGAGAGACGGTACAAAGCTGGAATCATCATAACTACAAGGAACACAGCGTCACTTGAGCCTGTCGTTGGGCCTCCCCCCGAAATTTTCGGTTCTGTGTACCAGCCCAAGACCTTTAGAGGTTTTCCGACGTTTGAATACAGTGTCGTGACGGCTTCTGATCTTGATTCTGGATCTCGCCTTCTAGTTGCCGAGTCAATGAAAATGGCTTCCTGCGTCGCGTCACGTTTCTGTACAGAACACAATCTTCCAATCTCGAGGCGTTTCGCCGAACCTCCAATCTTTTTCCCGTCTACTGATCTTCAAGAACTTCGGGACATGCGAACTCCGAATTGTTGTGTACCTACTCATCTCATTGTTGCCAAATTGGACGCTCCGTGTTTATCGGGTATTTCACTCGAACCCAGAGCTCACTATCCCCTGGGCATCTCTGAAGGAGAAGGTTACACACGTGTCACCTCACCTTTACGCCGCTATGGCGATTTGGTCGCACATTGGCAGATCCACCATGCCTTGCTAGGATCCAAGGCATCAAGATCATCTCCTCCGTTCGACGCCTCGGAGATTTGGGAGATCACAAGAACCAGTGATGCACGTCACAAAACAGTTCAAATTCTTGAGCGAGTCCATTTTCGGTTCTGGCAAGCCACCTTTATCAAGCGATGGGCACAGGACCACGGGGGCTTTGATACTTCCGAAGGGCCGCTGGGTAACTTAAAGGCTTATACTCTCAGCACAGTTTTATCGAACTCCCGCTCTGGCATGTTGCAAGTTCAAGCCGAGTGTCCCTATCTTGGTCTTCATGGAATCCTGGGTGGATTACCTGACCGTGACCTTCCCGCTGGTAGCGAAGTTGACGTGAGAATAAGCGACATTGCAACAGGGATAAAGCCACAGTTCCATTTCACCCTTAAAAATTAATCTGTGTATAGATAACCTTTACTTAATCTAATCTAATCGCTTCAAGCAGGGAGGACATGACATGATCATGTCAGACGCTTTTCCTCTTGTGATTCGGTAGTAATATGTCGGTTCACATGAAGTACTAACCATTGCCTGTCTCTATATGTCTTGGGATTCCTTCTTCTCTCGGCATTCCGCATGAATATCAGAACTGTCGATAATCTCGTGCCATTTGACCCCCAGTCACAGCTGGCAAATACCTTCCAGAAGATGCACCTGGGCAGGCCGTTATACCGATATAGTAACCAGCAGTAATCCATCATCTCGGAGAGTGTCGCCAAATCATTGGCGATAGGAGATTAGAAATCGACTTGAGAGTATTTTCCCGTGAATGGGATTGATTGCATGTCTAGAGAGACAGGCGATTGATGAACAGATGCACAAAGATCGCGTTTCCTTTCAATAATTTATGTCCATCAACGAGGACAGGGAGAACAAATGTGAAGGATTTCGGCTCAGACTTTGTCAATGAGTTTCCGCTGTACCTGGTGGTTTAGTTGATCCCGCTATGATTTGATAATATTGGACTACGTATAGTCATTTTCATAAGGTTACGTGCCTACCAACTGCCGCTGCTTGAGTAAACCTTGTTGCTGACTTTTAGGATACTCAGAATTACTTCAAAGCCATTGGGTGAGTATGATCTGAGTTGTGCGTCAGCTGGGGCCCTCACCGATGTTGACAGTCGTCCCCATACTTAATTTGTAGTGTTAATATCGATTGGATAACCTTGTGATATCAATATTTCTTGACAAGTGCAAATGGTGATATCATTTTCCAGTTCTTTCTGTGCAAGCTCGCCCAACACTGACATTTCCTAGTTTAGAAAGAATCTCACAGCACGTACAGGACCCACGATCTTGTTAATCAATGATCTACAATCAAACAACTGATCCTCACCTCTGTACCACCACGTTTGTGTCGTCGCCGCCCTCTGCAGCCCTGGATGATGCAAGGAAGATACCTTGGTGAGTCTCCTGTCACTACACCCTACCCTTCTCCTTTCAGATGCATGCATGTGCACCTGTCAAGTCATGTGCATATACGCGCCGTCATGCTTTGCTTTCAGGACGTGTCATGGGCTCGGTAATCTGTTGCTGCCCCTTATTATTATCCTTCATGATGCCAACTTCACCCTGAAACTCATTGTATTGGGTATCTGTGAGCCTGTATCATTGACTTGCCCTGCCGTATATCATAGTTGTTATAGTCTTTGAGTTTTCGCTGTCATCACCCACTTTCTAGTGTAGTAATGACAATCAACTTTACAATAAATAGTTATGTGCTCCATTCTCGTGTGTACAGCTATCTCAGAACTCAGAAGACTCCTGTCGACAGCTTTCAATGTTAACAACTAATTGAAGTGGACGTGTGAACTCATAGAGGGAGAAAGGTCAGTAATGATTTGTACTGATTCTACATTTGTTGCCCCGGTGTCCGTACCGCGGAGGAGGAGGAGGAGGATTCGATTTTATTTGTTTCGAGACTATTTTATGCGTGATATTATGAGCATTGTGTCCTGTACAGTAAGGATCGGTAATTACGGACATCCATAGCCACTTGTTACTACAATTCGATCCTGCCGGACTTCAGACCACTCCGTACCGCGGATATCGGCCAAACAATGCACAGGCGAACTCGAAGGCTATGAAATTGGCTGTAACTTGTTTATAACAAAGCTTTGCGAGGGTGAAATATTGTGCTTCGAATACCAAGTGCTCCCAGAGCGCGGGTAAGTGCAATTTGATTCAGAATCATCAAGGAAGGCTCAAGCGGCCGCCTCATTCCAGCCATCTGTAAATTGAAAGCGTTCAAAACTCCTTGATCTTTATCGTCAATGGCCTTGAGCAAACATCGTCGTTTCAGGTTCCCGTCAGCTTCTAGGAAGGACTAGAGCGGGAGCGAAGAAAACACTAGCAACTTTCTTTGCTTAAAAATTTTTGAGCGCTTATTACACGGGTATTTCAAGCGGCGCGCTACAGTATGCGTACTAGTTGTGTTGACCCCTTAGCCCTAGCTGCTATCTACCGTTATCGGCGCCTATTTTCTTTGGCCACTACTGTTTTCGCCAAGCCCCACGATACTTGACTCCTTTCTTCTACCTTACGTCCGTGGCCGATGGTCATGGAACCAGGACCTTTTTCTGATCATCATGGCATTTAAGTGCCTATCCCTTTGTTAACTTCTAGCGACTCACTGGCCATGGTCTCCGCACTTGATTATGCTTTTGCTTTGTCGACCCCGTTGGAGGGGATACTCTATGGTATGTCTCTATGCACACTCCCTTGGCTGCCCTTAATGGTCCCGCTTCCAAGGTTTCTCTGTATATATGTTTGGTGATACCTTGGTCGCCCTTTTTCAAAGACGTGGGTCGACTGGAAAGGTCAATTTTGTCATGGTGACAGCAGCCTGCCTCTTTTTCGTCTTCAGCTCTATTGTGAGTATTCATTTACCAAGACTCTTTACCGACCTTAAATACAATATTAGCACGTGGGAATAGACATCTTTAGATTCGTTCGTGGGATGGTCGAACATCGTGATACACCCGGTGGCCCTCCTGGATATTTTATCGGTGGCGGAAACTCTAGTTGGTTTTTTGGGACTCTCATTTATGGATTTGAAACATTCATTGGAGATGCCGTTGTCGTGAGTGCGTTGGCCCAGCCTACGTATTTGCACGAACTCAGTCAAAACAGATATACCGATGCTATGTTGTTTGGTCGTCCTTCTGGATCATCAGTGTCCCTGTGCTTCTGTGGCTAGTTACAATTTGTACGCCTGTTGATGAACCTCAACTTGATTCCATGTTGAAAGACCGATTGTTTCATAGGCCTTGGTAGCATTGGGTTGTGGAAATTAATCCACGATGCAAGCTTGATATCCGTTAGTTTTCCCCAGTGGCCGAACCGAGTATCCGATGCTTTTTTTGCAACTACTTTGGTTTGCAATGGGCTCGCCACAGGTGAATTGTGTCTTCAAATGCATTTAATTGTGCTAAGATGACTCTGAAGGTCTTCTCGCATACCGATTATGGACTGTTAATCGAGAAACTTCAAGATACTACTGCACTGTTGACAGAACCCTAACTCATATCGCACGTGTTGTTGTCGATTCAGGAGCCATATACTCTGTTTTCGTAATCCTGGTTCTCATTCTACAAAAATCGCCACAATCATCCGGATCGCTTCTAGTCTTTGCCTTAGTAATCTGTCATTCAACTTTTACGTACCTCACTCGGGCTAACTGTGACACCAGACCGCACCTATGATACCCGTATGCTTCTATATGATAATCATACGCGCTACTCGCCGCAAGATGACAACGTACAAAGACGGGAGGGCAGAAAGTCATATCTCCACGATTGGCTTAGAGCGTCGTATAGAACACGTTGAGACAGGAAATCCTTTGTGCATCAACAGTACAGAAACGATGTGTATTGGGGCTGTGGAACACCCTAACTCACAACGTGTCTAGTAGTGTGTAGGCGGAACTCTCAAGCTTCTGAACGCAGAGAGATGCAAGTACTTCTACCCTACTCGGTCTTGAAGCTTGAAGCTTGACAGCTCAGGGCTTCGTGGACTTTTTTCCATCAGCGCATTGTCCAACCATGTGTGGAGTCTCGACTGTTCAGGTTACTGCCCAGCAAATTGGATTGGCTTGCTAGTACGTTGGCGAAAGCGAGTGGCTCCTGAGGTAATCAGAGGATGAGGAGAGCCAAGGGAATATATGTTAAGCATATTCGTGGCAGAAGAAAAAAATATTTTTACATGAGTAAATAATCTCAAATTTAGGTGGAAAACGTCTCAATAATATAACTTAATCAATCCGTCATTCGTCCCCTTGTTCTTCCACCTCATCATGGCGTCTCAGACACAGTCTTCTCGTGAAATTATTAATGTACAGGTAGGTATCACGCGTTTGTGCAACTTCTGCCTGCCGTAGAATCTGATGCGCAATGTAGGCTGGTCAAGCAGGAAACCAAGTATGTGTCATTCAATCACGGCCCCACCTTCGATCATCGCGTTTGTGAATGTCCTGAAAATCAGCTTAGGTCGGGGAGACGTTCTGGAATATGCTCCTAGCGGAGCACGGGCTCGATGAGCAGGGCGTGAGTTTCCCTTGAATTGTTACGATTAAGTGTTACGTGTGGTGTACTGATATCAAGATAGATGTACAAAGGAACAGATGACCTGCAGCTTGCGAGAGTAAGTGGCATGTTCTTCTGGAACTCAGATAGGCTTATGTTCTGATATTATCAGGCCGGTGTATACTTTTCCGAAGTAGAAGGGACGGGTAGCAGGGGCAGTAAATTCGTGCCGAGGAGTATTCAGGTTGATTTGGAGGCAGGTGTATGCAATAAGGCGAATACGACTCTTGTTTCGCGCGTTTGATATCTCACTCCCTTGCAGCTCCGTAGTGGACCGCTGGGTGAATTGTTCCGCCCCGACACGTTTATCACTAGTGAATCCGGCGCTGGAAACAACTGGGCTAAGGGATGTAAGTGTGATACTTACGTGTATTTTTTTGTGACTGATCGTGGCGGGTCGGTATAGTTTACACTGAAGGTACGCCATGTCTGTTACAAGCAGCAATATTTTCGACGCAATGGCCAATCACAGGTGCCGAACTTATCGATTCTATCCTGGTATGCAAAAAGCATCCATTGCCACCTGCGTTCTAATAAATACGATTATAGGATGTCACTAGAAAGCAGGCCGAATCATGTGATTCTCTGCAAGGCTTCCAGATTGTCCACTCCCTCGGCGGTGGTACCGGTGCTGGTTTAGGAAGTCTCCTACTTTCCAAAATTCGAGAGGTAGTTATCCCTCATTAAGCCTTCATCTAATTTTCATGCAGTATTAAAGGAATTTCCCGATCGCATGTTGTCAACTTTCTCCATCATTCCTTCTGTCAAAGTAGGTCTTTGGAACATAGCTCTTAAAATGCTCCTTACTTCATCATCCTAGGTGTCCGAAACTATTGTCGAGGTACCATTTTCCTATCTAACGCTCTATCAATCTCATCGATCTAAAACGATAGCCTTACAATGCTATGCTTTCTCTGAATCAGCTGGTCGACAACAGCGATCTCACGTTTTGCATTGATAATGAAGCCTTGTAAGCTATCTCCCTCGTCAGTTCATATGGATAGACTCACGTGACTGATCAGGTATGATATCAACACTAAAACTCTCAAGGTCGCCAGTCCCACCTTTAGGCACCTTAATGATGTGAGTTTCTCTGCCTATATAAAAACCTATATATTTACTCAAACATCGGAAAGCTTATCGCACGAGTGATGTGTGGAGTTAGCACTAGCCTCCGGTTCCCCGGCCAGCTTAACGGGTCTGTCGTGACCATTGGATTTCGTATCGAGTGACTGACAATTACCCCCAAAGCGACTTGAGGAAACTTGGCATGAATCTCGTTCCGTTCCCTCGGGTATGTCTTTTAATTTCTAATCTTGGTCCTGATTGGTGGAACTAATACACTGGCAAGCTTCACTTCCTCATGCCGAGCTATGCGCCGTTCTATAACCCCCAATCTAGAGCTTTCGAGCGGTTTTCAGTACCCGAACTTACTAAGGCGTACGTATCAGGACCTCGACTCTGTTAGGATCACTAAGCTTTTCATTAGTCTCTTTGACCGCAAGAATCTCCTTGTGGCATGCAGCCCGGAACATGGGTATGTCACGCGGTTGATCTTAAAGAAGCGATTTAAGATAGAAATGTTATAACCTAGTCGTTACTTGACTGCTGCCACCATTTTCCGCGGAAAAATTTCGTCTAGAGAAGTAAGTGGCAAATTACCGAGCATAGGCCCCGATGTCATTCATTGTCCTCCAGGCAGAAGTAGGTTTGATACCTACATTGACACTGTCCCGACCTTTTGACAGTATGTGCGCATGGTATATAGGTGTCTGTACATGATCTGCAGACGAGGAACTCTTCGCGTTTCGTAGAGTGTGTCCTGCTTTTGACTTGCTGAAAACGATTTGGGTCCAATTGACGTCCTAGGTGGATACCCGATAATGTCTCTGTGTCGCTAGTGTCCGTGCCTCCGGTCGGCCAGAGTCAGGTGTGTCTTTCGCTCTGTCTGAACCAGCTCAGGCAGATCTTGATACTTCTCGCATCCAGTCCGCCACTGGCCTCTCCAATTCGACAGCTATCCAAGAAGTCTTCCGACGTACTTCCCAGACTGTGCGTTTCATCTCTCTCTTTCTCTCTCTCATTCTTCTCTGCGAACTTACTTTTCCGTTTAGTTTGCCTCGATGTTCAAGCGGAAAGCCTTCTTGCATTGGTGAGCTTGTCGATGGCTATTGACTCTTCTCTTACTCTGTCGGATTTTGAAGGTACACTGGAGAAGGCATGGATATTATGGAGTTTAGCGAGGCTGAGAGCAACACACATGACTTGATGTATGTCGTTATCAAACCCCTTAATCTAGAAAACTAACTCAATGCTGTTTTTAGTTCTGAATACCAACAAGTGAGTCCACTTCTTCCAATACATCGCCGGTCTCTGAATTTCTGGTTTCTATTAGTATCAAGAGGCGACCGTCGAGGACGATGCAGAGGAAGAGGTCGAGGAGGCGACGGAATAATACACGCTGGCTCACTTTAAGCTTGACCTGATTCGTCCTTCCTCCCTCTGATACGCCATCGACTATTCTAGGAATTCTAGGACTGATCTATAATTCTGCGATTCCATCTGAAGTTTGTTCTTATCGGGTTAGAATATAACGCTTGTGTTTTTGAACTCTTTGAGGGATTTTAATCTCAAGATCAATCCGATTCTCATCTTTTAAACGCTTATGGCTGATGAGTTTCGCCGAGGTTATGCCCTATGAGAGCAGGGACATGTGAATACCTTCGGTTGTTCGGTATTTTTCTCTGGCATAAGCTTGAGTTTTTCTCCTGATCAGTTCAGTAAAACCTGCAGGAAGAACTTCCGTGGCACTACGTTATGGTGCCATTGGGATTATGTGCCAGAAAATTACACGTCTTAAGAGCGAAGATCACATCCGTTGGACGCGAGGAAGTCGATTGGTCATCATAGTCATCCCAGGCTGTACCCAGCTGACCAGCCTCCTATTGCGCCGCATGGCCTCAGATGACCAGAAAATCGCATGAGAATCGTATAGGACTGGGGTATGCATCTACCAGGAAGGACTTACATGGCTACATTACGGTGTCATTGGGATTACGTGCCAGTAAACTGCGAATCTTGAGAAAGATTATATCTGCTCCAAGGAAATCGATTGGTCATTCAGCCCAGTCATCCCAGGTTATTGCCAGCTGACCAGTTTCCTTTTCCGCCGCATGGCCAGAAATTCGCATGAAAACCATATAAGACCGGGATATACATCTACCATGCCCAAGTAACTCTTCGCATACCCAAAGTACAGCCATGTCTACCCCTGCTCGTCTCCCTGCTCGCTTTTCCGATTTGAAACGCGAAATTGCAGACTTGTATCCTAATTTTCAAGAATGTGCGATTCGAGCGTGGGGTGAGATTATCGCTCAGCTCAAGATTACCAACGCGGATATTGCTCAAACAGGCCCTGATGTAAGTCTCAACGCCCATTCAAGTGTTTACACTTAAGTCTGAATGAGTACAGTACATTCCTCAAGTGAATTTCGCAGATCTGGACAAGCTTGGAGAAGAGGAAATTGACAAGATTCGAAGAAGAGGAAGCGTCATTATACGGGATGTGGTGCAGGACGTGGAAGCCATCCGATGGAAAAGTCAATTGGAGGAATTTGTCAAGACTAATTCTGATGTGATTGGTATATCTAGTTTTGAAATGTCTATATCGTGAGGCTAATAATGCACTTTGAATAATGTAGGTATCCCTGAGAATAACAAACAGTTCTTCATGCTCTAGTTCGTTGTTGCTAAAACCTAGCACCTGCTACAAGACACTAATTATCCTTTTAGCTGGACCAAGCCGCAAGTGGAAGCACGTTCTCATCCTAATATGCTCAAAGCCTCAGCGTGGCTGAACAATCTCTATCATCTCAGAACAAACGATGGAACTATTGAGGGCGTTGACCTTTCCACACCTCTCACATACGCCGATCGATTCCGTATCAGGCGGCCAGGTAAATCTTGGGCACTGCATCCTCCCCACGTCGATGGTGAGCCAACTTTCAATCCCAATTTTTGACCTTGCTTAAATAGTTTGAAGGTGGAACTATCGAACGATGGGAAGACCCCGCTTTTAGAGAATGTTTCTCTGATATCTTGTCTGGTAATTGGCGTTCGCATGATCCGTACGAATTGACAGGACGTCTTAATGCTTCAACCTCAAGGTACAACCGCCCGAACCAGGTAAGTCCATCTTGATCGAAGATGAGCTGGCTTTGATATTTGGTCCAGGCTAGTGTCTTCAGGACTTTCCAGGGCTGGCTATCGATGAGGTAAATTTTACGGCCTTGTGTGAATTGTTGAGTTTTAATGTTTATCAGTGAAACGGCACCAACACAAGGGACTCTCAGGGTCTATCCCGATGTTCTCCTATCGAATTGCTATCTTATTCTACGTCCATTCTTCCGGCCCAAATCTCCTGCTGGTTCTCTCGATTTTTTGAATCTTGAGAACTGGGAATTCGGTACGGCTCGTAAATATCATGTTGTACTGTCTTCAATGTTTGATATTCTGGTCAGATACTTCCAGTTCTGAATTCCCAGGGATCTATCCGAAAGAAGGTGGTTATTATGGTCCTCAGCCGACACCTGAAATGCATCCTCATCTCGAACTCGAGAAGACGATGACATCGGTACCAAAGGTCTATCCAGGGGACACAGTATTCTGGCATTGCGATGTCATCCATTCAGTAGAACATGAACACACGGGGACAGGAGATTCCGCGGGTATAGTGATCTCATAATTCGAGATTTTGCATGAAACTGACTTGGGTTTTAGTTATGTACATTCCTGCTCTTCCGCTTACACCACTCAACCAGAAATACGTAGAGCGACAGAGGGAAACATTTTTGAAAGGCCAGTGCCCTCCGGATTTCCCTAAAGGACCCGGAGAAGCTACCTTTACCGGAGTTGGGAAGACAGATGATATTCTTTCGCCGATTGGAAGGAGAGCAATGGGATTGCCCATTTTAGTTGCCTGAGATGTTGCAAAGCGCCATAGGAATATCGAATGTATCAATACTTTATCTTGTCACCTCTGGTGATCCAATGGTGTGATTGCAGTGATGTTCGTGGTTATCACGGGTTCAAGGAGAAGCTGCATGGTGTTTTGGGAATGTTTGGGATGGTGAATGATGCCTTAGAAATAGTCTGCTACAAGGAGAATGATGCAGAAGGTCTTGGGAAGGACTGGAGTAATAGCTGGTTTCAAGGAGAGAGTGTTTAGTTTGCTGGAACATTAATGTTGCCTGGAAAGACCAGATACTCTGGAAGTTAGTAGAGGTAGAACTGGTTCTGGAAACCAGAACATCAGACTGCATGGAAATATGAATGTTTCAGAAGGGAAGCATGGAATATATAGGTTCCTATCATATTTCAAACAAGCTAGAACAAGTACATGTCTTTCCTTAAATGGATGTTTTCATGGAAGAAATCAAAAACTCCAGAGGTTGATGGATCTGGGACTTGTCAATCAAGCATCAAGACATCAGATCTCATAAAATGCGAATGCTTTAGATGGAATAGATGGAATACAAGATCCTTGTCATGCTTCATACATACTGGGGACTGATGTAATGTCTTTCCACTAAAACATGAATGTTTCATGGAAAAACAACAAAAACTCCAGAACAACTCATAGATCTATCATGTTCTATGCAGAAAGGAGTTATTAATAAGCCCATCAGTGGTGAAACACAGTGCATAGATGGAAAAATGAATGATCTTTCAAGAAGAATCAGTGAAAACAAGGAATACAATACAGTAGTAGTATATTTTCCAAGTCACATGTAAAGATGGTCTGTGCACCAAAAGGACAGTATAAATGGTAGAGATAGGCTAGAATCAACAGAAAATTGGTGGATAAAGGCTTGGTGGTTCCTAGGGAGTGAACCACTCAGGCTGAAATCTATTGGAAACTTCTGTTTTCAGACTTATAGTCAGAAAACTGTTATTACTTCAATGCAACAACATTTCAGTTGAACTGTTTTGTGCAATTGCAATTGAACTTTCAAGCCCTAGCACTTACAGTATTTTGCTTTTGCAAGTACTATACTGAATGGAATTAATAATATAATCTTGCATGAAGCTCTGCACATCCCTACTTTTGGAGCTAATCTGATAAGTCTTGGTCTTCTCCAATGCAGGGGCACTACAATTGAAGGGTTGACTTTTGGACTTTCCCTGGCCTGGGAAGGCAGTGACTTCCTGCATGCTGACTTGATTGGAACTCATGGTACACTCTGTTGGATTGCTTGTATAATTACTAGAAATATTAATGACCAAGTTGCCTATATCATCAGAGATGTTAGTCATGGATTTGATTGATACAATGTCTGTTCCTATCTGGAATAGTTATTTTCATGAAAATGATCAGGTGTATGTTACATGGCACAAAAATGGACTTACAATATTCAGGCAAAGCATATATGTATGCCATGTATATTCAATTCATAACTTTCACTTTGACTCTTAGCAGACAAATTCCCTATACTAAAGGTTCACAAACAGGCAAAAACCTGATGTTTCCCATTTACAAGTCTTTGGATCTCTCAGTTGGGCCCATGCACCTAAGGAAGTACAACAAGGAAAATTGAAATCTTGAGTTGTGCATATGCAAATGTTGGGATAGTGGATGGATGAGACTAAGGGATATTTGTTAGAATCCTTGCTTCACTCTACAAGATAAACATAAGTTTATATTCTCAGTCCAATATAAGTGACTGTTGAGTCTACCATACCTATAAGGTAAACATAAGTTTATATATAGAGCCACCTTGACATTAGTCAAAGTTTATAATGAATAATGTACCCTCAGTCCAATATAAGTGACTGAGGAGTATTGTTAGTAGGTACAAGTATATATGTATGTATGTATGAACAATGTGCCATTGTAATAATGTGGGGGCCAGGGGAAGGAGTAGAATCTCATTGTGCCACACAGAGATGTGTTCATTGTGTCAGAGATGCTGTCTTTGATGGTTTATGAGCCAAGGTTCCAACACTCCTCCTCATCAAAAAGTTCAGCATCTCCTTCTTGCATGGAGTCACTTTGTGGTGCAGTCCCAACAGGGTGCAGAGTCAACTGAATTGTGTCACTGGCAGGGCCTTTGTAAACAGGTCTGCAATATTGTACTTTGTGTTGATGTATCAAATGCAGATTTGATTGGACACATTCTCTGAGGAAGTGATACTTGATGTCAACATGTTTCATACATGAATGTAGGACAGGATCCTCTGACAACTTGATTGCTATGTTATTATTGCAAGATATTGTGGTGGCTTCACCTGTGACATTGTAACCAATCCCTTTTAGCAAGACCCTCATTAGTGCAATCTACAGCATGTATGGTCACTGTTAAGAGCTTGCATATAGACTTCTTGGTACAATCACAACTTGTGTCAATGTTTACCAGATTTGTGTTGCACATTCTTTCAAATAACCAGTTTATAATCTTATTTAGCTGTAGCAAAGTTGAGTATGTTGTTGGACTTCAGACTCTGGCAACTCATGTACACATATATTGGAACTTTTTGCAGACAACACCCTTAGTCATTCTTACTGGAATGAGGATGAGTAACTTATATATTTCCTACTTGATATAGTTGCTGACTGTGCCATAGCATTGAACTTACATTGATCTACTTGGTCCCCTGCATATCAGGATTGTAATGCTGTATACATGTCCTTTGGTAATTATTGCAAATTATCACAAATTATTGGGTATACACAGTATTTATCTCTAACTAGCCTAATTGGCCCCTAGTTATGATAAATTTAACAATTCCGGTTTTCCTAATCTTACAGATTGCATCTGGTACAGAATTCTTCACATTTTTAGGGCTCACTTCCTACATTTACTATGAATAAATACAAAACAGTCAGCAAAGCTGGCTTAGTTAGAGACAACAAATCCCCATATGTATATGGTTTAATCCAGATTTTCAAGGTCAAATTGTCACATAAGAAGTTATAGGTCCATCTGATTAAAAGCGTGTGCCAGAGAATGACTTTGGCAGGCCAACAGCTTCAAGGTCAGCTTTAACCTCGTCCAGATGCTCCATAAACTGTGCTTTCAAGTTGTCCCACATCTTGGGTTCGTGCTCTGGTACGGGAACATGAATCAATTAATTGACTGAGTTGTCCGAGGAAGGTTTACCATGAAGCTTCCCAGAGCGACGCATTGCATAATCAGTGATTGTCAACATCATGCTTGTTTCAAACATGAAGACTGGATGCATTGAGAAATAAAATCTGTCCTCTAAGACAAGAAACACATACCCATGGTCCCTTCAGCAACCCTCATTGGCACAAGATCTGACTCAGTAGCCTTCTTAAACTCGTCATAGGACACTATACGCATATATGAGAATAAATACGACAGACAAAATCGTGAACTGACCTCCGTGAGGGCAAAATCCAGTCTCATAGCTTGCGCCACCTTTAAATGAGAACAATAATTAACAATATCTGAAAGCAAGCGGAAGGCAGTGTCTCCTACCAGGCTGAAATAAGTCGCTTCTTCCTCCATATTCTCCGTATATCATTCCCATGAACTCTGTTGCCGCGTTACGGTGATAATACTAGAATATGGAATACTGAACATTCAATCATGATGATCTAAACAATGCCAGTGACTGACCGGTGGACGGAATGTTCCATCCGCAACATCCCAACGGGAGCTGAATATCAGGAAGTCCGAAAGAGGTGCATTCGGAGCTTTGGATGGTGCCGTGAGGACGCAAAAGATGGATGGGTCGATGTGGTCTTTAGAGATACTCCCGACAAACACGAATTTCTCCATATCGTATTTGTAAGGGGCGTAGCTGAGATAGTCAACATACCGAGATGACTCATTCTATTGAAAACTTACTTCCCATGCCATGCGACTACATCAAATGGTGTGTGGTCCTGAGAGCAATTGAAAAGTTTGCCACACAACCTAAACAATGTGAGA
The DNA here is from genome assembly GCA_003313055.1 of Termitomyces sp. MG145. Taxonomy (NCBI): domain Eukaryota; kingdom Fungi; phylum Basidiomycota; class Agaricomycetes; order Agaricales; family Lyophyllaceae; genus Termitomyces; species Termitomyces sp. MG145. Next base: position 23,357 of record QGOB01004068.1, on the reverse strand, counting down.
GAATCTCCTCAGGGGATGCAGTCACACGCACTTGTAAACGACTAAAAGATTTCACAAGTTATAAGATGTCAAGCGCTGTGAAATTCTCAAAATACATACTATTCCATGGACTCTGATCAAGGTCGAAATGCGCGAGTGGATATTCGAAGTCACGTGCATTGGCGAGACCATTTGCACCCAAAGGCCCAAGGTCGGGGAGTACGTAGTGAGAACCGAAAATTTCTTGAATGTCTACGTCCATAGGTCAAGCAGACATCACACAAATCATGTAAAAATGATTCACATCCTCGCGACGGACCATCAGGCAACATTATCTAATTATTGTAAGGATTGTATGAACTGCCCATTGATAAGCGAGGCACTGACCTTGAATTTGAGGCCGCGTTGTATAACAACAAGTTCTCCAGGGCGAACCATGAGCCTACCGGGAAAAACATCAGTGACCGTTTTCGTTGTTCATTGTTCAGGAAGACATACTTTCCAAATTCTGTCTGTATATCCAACCTTCCCATTTGTGGAACGATAAGGAAATCACCGTCGTTATTGCAAAACGCCTTGTTTTGCATTGATGCATTGGCAAGGTACATATGGATCGCAAGGCCTTCCCTAAGTGTGGGATCACCATTTCCAGCCAGAGTTTTCAGGCCGTCAACAAAGTCGACCGAGCTCGTATCTTTGGGAATGTCGAAAGGATACCAAGCAAGCTGTGTAGGACTGGCGTGGACCTTCGGATTGAGAGGAAGAAAACTAGATTCAAGCTAGATTTGAAATAAAGATGCACTCCGAGTCGTTGTATTTGTAGCTGAGGTACGTACGTCAGGGTTCTCTGGAAGTTTGGTGAATCCCTGATGGGCAACAGAGGGCCTGATACGATACATCCACCTGAAGTTAACTCAATGAATGTGGTGAGCACTAACATTTAATGCAAAACTCATACGAGTGAAGACATTGAGCACGAGGCGTCACAAAAGGGGAACCATTTAGCTTCATTTTGGATTTTGAGTTTTAAAAGCATACGATATGTAATCACATAGACATACCTGCTCTGCATAAAGATCATATTTGCATCGTTGAGGACTGTTTTGATCCCGTGGAAGCGTGCCTGGCCTTTCTTTGAGTCAATAAATGGTAAAATGATGAACGAAAGGAATGACGAACAAGGCTTCGCTCGCAAAGGAGTTCCCGAAACCTACTTGGTAGCTGTAAGGATCTTGTTTCGTTGGCTTCGTAGAAAAAGGTGTCAAAGCAGTCGCCTGTGCCATGTTTGTAGTGCTGATCCAGTCGAAGGAGGCTTGCTTTTGGTCTTGAGCGAGCAGGTGTACTTATATGAATTTAGGCAGGATCGTCGGCCACAAAAGGAGCCTCTTTCTCTTGCTTTAAGTGAAATATCAGACCTTTCCAGCTTCGTGGAAGCAGAAATCAAGTAGAATATCTCCGCTGCACATTCAGCACATGACGTGGGAGTCAGTTGATCACTGTATTGTTGTTGATAATTGATGAAGCTGTGATGTTGTCTGTGATGAAAGATGATGATCACTTACTGTGATGTTTTGATGATTGATGTTGATGATTGAATGAAGCTTGGGAAAGCCAGACGGAATAGAGATTTCCAAGAAGCGCGAATCGTGACATTTCAAGACCGCTAGGATACATACATATGTGGAATTCAGACTGTTTTCTCATAGCAGATCTGCCTCGGCAGCTGGGAATATTGCTAAACGACGGCGCTGCCCTGATAACATATGATGGGAATCGCTTTGATCCTGCAAAATCATTCCCACACGAAAGAAAGGCAGCCGATGGTTCGGGTGAAGATATAGCTTGATTTGTAGTGTTGGTTCAAGTTTTACAAGCAGAAAACACGCCAACTGGATCTCCGAGGCCAGCAGTCCGAGTCAGCTGCAGCCAGAAAATCAACGGAGGACGGAGAAGCAGAGGTATCAGATGATATAGAAAATGAGCAACAGTGAGATGTTGATATACTCGTGATCCAAGAGATCCTAGCAGAAGTGATATCTTGACGCGTGACGTCCTAAGTATTTGCGTCTCCCTGCATTACTCCTCTAAATGTCGGTACTGATAACATGGAAAGAAAGGGTATAAGATATCGATTTGAAAGAGGCATAAAGCACTGGCCTCTGAGAATCTATAGCTAAGATAAAGACGGTGGACGTAATCTATCGTCTCGGCATATCAGCTAAGTTCATCCTTTGGATGCGGAAATCTGCTAGCAGGTTTATCAACTTCATTCAAGCTGGTCGCCGTTCCTCAGCTGGAACTCTTATTGTACGGTTGTGTAAAAACGTCGGTAGTCGTATGGATACTGGTTACGTTCAGCTGTGTCGTCATTGCTGATGTGAATCGTAAGGTCGAGACTGGCATTGTCCGGTCCGCGCTTTCTTCCTCCTTACGCACATTTTGAAGACGGATGACAATGAGGTTGAAGGTAATTCCAATGACATCGACGTCCTGCGTATTCAACAAGTGAATCTCGCGGTTACATGTAGTAAGTTTATTAGTTCTTACCATGGATGACAAAGGAGTAAATGCGGCATGACTACCAGCAATATAGGCAATTCCAGTGGCACATGCAGTGACTGTATACATGAGACCAGACTCGACGATGACCCTTATGACCCTATCATATGTTCTCTTATGGCTCGCAATCGTCAGTTGCTGATTTGTTGAGCGGAAAAATAGCCATATACGGAGGACAATGAGTGCTGCCAAAGCCATTTTACCAGGTAAAATAGATGGAAAATAGGTACGAGAATGCATTCGTACCTGTAATCAGAATGTTGAGCACAATAGTTGTAGCCCATGAAGAGATCACCACCGGTCGATATGGACTGGCATCTTGTGAACCAGGGGGAAGTATGATCATGTAGTATATCGAGAGGGTAACGCAGGCGAGGTTGGCGGCCGCAATAACGAGGGGTATAGCAATTATACTCCATGATCGGCCATATACAGCCCAACATCGATATAGAAGCATGCCCTCGCCAAGCCTTGTCTGTGCAATGAAGTTTACTGTCTATGGAGAGATATCAGAAAAAAATACCTAGTTAACTCGATCAAACTTACTCACCATCAGAACATTCAACCAATTAGAATTGTCATTGAGGATGTCGTCAGTGGAAGGCCCTGAGACTTGGGAGTAGACGAAGGCCCTGAGATTGACGACAAAAACCACAAAGACGTCTGAAGTAGCGAAAAATGCCATTAAGGAGGCAACAATGAGCATCTTCTTTGATGTCTCTGACCACGGTCTCCATCCATCATTAGTCTGATTTCTCAATAGCGCTTTGAGACAAGCACCAAAGGTTACAATGAAAATGCCGTAGAACACAGTCTGGAAGAGCTGGACGGTCAATTGTGCTTCAGCTGCAGAGAGATTCATCGAAGGAGTGATTCTTGACAAAAAAAAATTCTAGGACATCTACTATTTTACACACTGATAGCACAGAGCCGAGTAAGCAGCCACAGACAGTGCCTTGATTCTCCATTGAGATTTGTAGTGTAATGACGTTTTGACAGCCCAGCGTTGACTGTAACCAATACGCATGTATTTTTTGAAACGGCGTAGATTAAGGTATACCGCCTAAAGTTCATTGTGGATACGAGATTTGGGGGCTTTTCAAGCACCTCTTTCCCCAAATCCGTGTACAGACCTACAACGAATTGTACCGTGGAGAAGCTCAAAAGGTTTGTAGTTCAGATTGAATAAGTCAATACCAGAGCGCTTGAATCATTGCTGCCGTCCACATACAGCCTCAGGTACCGAGTTCAACAGGTGTCAATCAGTAAAGAGAGATAGCAGGAAAGCGTGCCGTGTGCCACAACCCTGTGTCAGCGCTTCGTGGCCAACTGAAGACCCATCAAAGTCTCGTCATTCGATAATGATTAGACATATGCCAAAGGGTGCCGAAGAACAAGAGGAACATATGTATCATGACCTTCTCGGTGCGTCTTGTTTGTACATCCTGACAGAAATCGTCCGGTTTGCGTTATGAGTCTCATCAGCGTGACAAGCACATTGCTTTCGAGGGGACTAGGCATACATTTTTATTCCAAACAAGCTCTTGCTCTTTATGTAAGCATGGTATTTACCGGATACCAATTCTCGCGATCTGGGGATTAGATAAAACGTGAGCTCATGTATAAAACTAGGCTGCCAATTAGCGAATGCTCCTTCCATTCTTCGGTCCTTCAAAATTGCCAGGCTCCGTCACGTCGAGAGTCTATGCGAGCACGGCTTCAGAAACGCGGGACTTCTCAGTCTTAATGGATACAGAGTATGACAACAAATTCCATTCTGGTCACCGTGAGCCACGCTGTAGCTGACATATTACCATTCAAATTTCCTGCTTACTATTTCGCCGCCAGAAAGCACCCGGACCGCTTTGTAACAATGAATCGCGTTGTATACTTCGGAATTATTAGTGGCTTCTTTGGTTGAAGTCAACGCTCCTTCCTCGGATCCCTATCCCTATGCTCACTATTTGAAAGTTGAGTCTTTAATAATGCTCAATCAGTGCCCCTAGAGGTCTGTAACATCAATACTTGTGTTTCCTCATCTGAATGTGGGGGTCACCAGGCGCGTGGACCACTTCAAACTCCTTGTGGACGGGTCGATAACTGATCATCAACGAGTAGGAAAGGGACCTTGGCTAAGTGTACTCTCAGTTGCTATGAGCACAGCTTCGGAAGAATATACCGTGGACAACTGGCCCGTAATGCCGAACGGCAGCGATTTCGATGGGAAGCACCTGCTTACACTGGTCCTTGATGGCGGAAATCCCTTGAAAGGTCTTTGGATATCAATCTACTTATCCAAGAGATTGAGGATAATCTCAGAGCGCGTGTGGTTGATATCCCGTTTGTCGCACAGGGCTCTAATAACTATGTGAGTTCTCAATTGCATCACCCTTGTACTCAATATCAACCGGCCGACCTGCGTACAGGGTTTATCTGTCAAGCTGTTGAATTCTTTTAATATCTTCGCCCGCTTGGCCGTGGCGACGTCAACATGCCCAACTTCAATGGCTATCCATTCAAAATGCAAGTTCCCTAAGTCAAGTTTGAGGCGGAGATTTCTACGTTTCTGCGCTCAGATCCAGTGATTATGGTATCTCGCCTGGTGTTTAGGTGCAACAGGCGGGTCCCAGACTCAGCGTTCCTGAAGATATTACAGGTCGACGCCTTTTTTTGTTTAAAAGAGTTGAAGGAGGAAAAACGTATGGGATAAACTCAATTGAGATGACAAGGTACGTACATACGCTGAAATATTTCGGTTTCGCTCAGTCTAGTTCATTTGTTAGACGCACCTTCTGATCCAATGCGCTCATATTCGTGCTTCCTTGTTTAACTTTGATCCTTCGCCTGAGTTCGTCTCTAAATGGTTCTTCGAACGCCTGTTTGGACACAAACCAGAAGTTCTCCCCCTCCTGTTACTCCTACTCGCGACTTCTGTGTTGCTCCTCTCACGTGTAAGATTGAAGTCTTGTTCTTGATCATGGCGACTATGGCATCTACAACATGTCGATTACGACCGATGACAACGGGAGGCGTCTTGTGACGCCTCTCTACGACTGGGAAATGGCTTATATCGTATCAGTCATTCTATCCGATCCAGCGATGGATGTGACAGTCACCCTGATTGCAGAGGAGAATGATGCACCTTCATTTGAGAGAGTTCGAGACTTCGCCAGCCCAGATGATCACACCGAATTTGTGTCATGGTCAGAGCAATACTTCAAGGTTAGCACCTGACCAACACATGTTTTTATCGTTGCTGATCAAATGAATAATCATTCTTTCGCAGGTCCTTTACAGATTCGCTCCTGATTACGAAGGCATGGTTCGGACAGGAAGAGACGCACGTCATCTCTGGTTTGCATTGTGTGGTTGGAAAGGCGATGCTGCAGAAGAATCCTTTGGGGAACTCGGATGTTGGGCTGAAAACGAGCTGAAAGAACTTGGTGTTACCGCGGGTTCAGCCTGATTCTTATGATTTTATCATCAATATCGATATCATCTGCACTATGGAGTACCATATGTTAAAGATAGGTGATAGGCTTACGCCAGTGACTCGCAATGCGACACAACGAAAGACTATAAGCAAAATGTATTGTAGACAACGCAGTTATACACCAGAGATGTACGTAAACAGAATGAAACAAGCTAAAGAACACATCTACGCAGGATCGACTACTGTGGGTGAAAGCGTCATGTGTATCGTGACAGTTGAGGTTGCACAGCGTAAACAGCACGCTGCTGAACTTGACCATCCGGTGCAACTCTAGAACAGAGCTGTGGCCTCTGAAGAACTGACCCTTGGTGAAGTGCTAGACTTAGCGTCTGTGGTACATCATTATGAATGATCACAGGTGAAGTTTGACGGCCTGTGGTGGGTGATGTAGAACTGAACCATTGAAGCGGCTTCTTGCATGCATTGAGGAGAGGCGAGTGAAGTCGCTTCAATTTGAAAAAATCAGACACAGCTGGGGGCAAACTAGCACTAGAACGAGAAGAGTGGGGCTTGCTCATGGCCAGAGTCTTACAACCAAATTTGGGCGAGATGTGCTCTGGAATATCATACAAGTGACGCTTAGGGAATTGGTGGGTCCTCAAGAATCGTCGTGCTCCTGCGATGATGCCTAGTCCTACACGAGGAATAGTAAACGACTCCTGAACATAACGATCGTTCGGTAGCTCAGGAAATTCGTGCCGTCGCGGGGGATCCTGGATATAACAATCGCTCGATTCCTCTGCAATCTTGTGCCCTTCCGAGGAGACATCAATCGAAACTAGTCTTGGATTTCCTCCCTTCACAGCATGCGGGCGACAAAGCACTGACGGTAGTCCAAGTCCAATGCCGCTGGTCGCTTTCCTTGTTCTCAGACTGGACGGGAAACCACAGGAGTTCACCGTGTCAACAGCTTCGCTACCGCTAGCAGACGTGTTTGCTTCAGCCCCCGGACACGAAGAATTACGGCCGGTCAAGTCGTAATCTTCGGATCCATCTGAAAATGATTTCACATCCTCACACCGAAGTTTATATACAGTCAAAGGACTTGGAAGCAGGATAGGAGATGGGGAATCCAAATGAGTGAGAGGTAGGATTCGAGGCTGTAAAGGGCAAATGGCGGGTGTATCGAGGCAATACTCGAACTACGTCAATCATACGTCGTAAATAATAAGAACCCGGGAAAATGATAGGAGCTGACTTCTTTAAAGACTCCAGGCAGTGCCGGATGATCTAGTCGTAAACCTTGACGTCGAGACTTGGGCCCATATTTATAGGTACGCCTGACTTTTTTGGTCAAATATTCGGATACATCGTGATCTTCCCTCTCAGAATCATAGCCAGCATCATGGCTGACGTCGAGCAGGTTCGTCATTGTTCGTTTGTCGGAAGGCTGACGAGGCGTAGCGTCACCAATTAAAAGGGGCGATTCGCAGGGGAGTGCAATCGTTTTATGTTTTGAATAGCTGGAAGGCTTTCCAAGAGCGCAAGTAGATACTTGAGGTGGTGAATAATCGGTCTGTGAACTTGAGGAAGACAACCCAGAGCTGAAGAGCGAGATCGAGGAAGAACAAGAATTTGAGATGGCCAGCGTCTCAGGAGTAAGGACTGACGAAGGAGTAAAAATTGAAGAAGTCATACTGAGCTGCTGTACTAGAGGAAGAAGAAGGATAAAGAACAAGGAGAAGTGTTGACCTTATGATCTTGAACAAGTTCATGTTCTTGGCCCAATCACATTGATTTCAATTTAGTCGGAGTTCATCTTGCCGTGCGGCAAATAAAGAGTATCCGGGAGTATTCCCTGTAGATTCTGTGGCCAAATAAGCATCAATAGTGCTTGTCACTTACACATTAGTAGTGAAAAGGCAGTGTCAAGTTGCTTTCATGCTTATAAATTCAGGATCAGTTTAGCATCAGGTATCAAAACAGAAGCCCTGTACAAAAATCCCTATTGCATGCAAATCCTGCTTAGAAGTGCACTGGAAATATAACATACATCATCTTCAGGAGAAACACCCATCTTCAAAATCAGCTTATGCTCCTGCTGAGGTTGAGATTTTTTCCAGCAAGATCTGCATCACTCATAAGGAGACAAGGCTTGAGATACCTGATGAATTTGTTTGACATTCTATATTCAGAGCAAATGCACCTGATGTGCACTGTTCACAAAACCCTAAGTTCATGATTCTCAGGATGACTCCCCTCATTGAACCTTGATATCTGGAAAGGCAGCCCACACATCCTTAGCTTACAAATATATCCTTGCCTGCTCCTCAGGAGTCTATATCTACAATGAGAATCCAGGAAAATGATGCATTTTACCAATTATTGTGAATCATTCATATATAATCATGTCAGATCATAGCTGTGAACTATTCATATCTATCTCAGAGCTCAAGAGAAATGATGTATTCTGCTAAATACTGGAAATTATTTGTGTTTGTCTGATATCACTCATTGTATTTGGGTCAGATTTTGAATTTAGGTGAGTACTAATGTTGTGCTGACATCAGCCAATGTCAACCAGAAAGTTCTGTTATCTAATGCAGAACAAGATCCAATGTCCACATTTGCCCAATCTGACACCTCTTGTATCCCATTCAATCCACCCAGTAAGAATGCAGCATCCATCCATGGTACCTTGGTTCATCATCTAAAATGGCCACAGCAGAAAAACTATCAGTGATACTCAGCCATTGTCCCTGTACCATTGATACTAATATGTCCCCAGTTTTCCTTGGACCCTTGAACCAAATGAACATGTGGATTTGCTCCAGAATCAGGAACAAAAACTTGCTTGTAATATGTCACAATCATTTGGACAATTATAAAGGGAAAATGTAAGAATATGCCTTGACAATGGCATTTCAAACCAGCAGGTCAGACATTCAAATTTTCATTGCCACAGACAGGTGAGCTTGCCCAGGTCACACTGTGCAAGCATCCTTGTGATAATGGTGGTATGAAATTGGATACCCTAGGATGGAAGGGAAAGAGGTTGGAGAAGTGGGGATAATGCTTCCTGCATCTACATGGACTTGGAATGCAAGAAGTGATTGAAGCTTAATCACAGGTATTTCTTTGTTGGGTGTTTTTGAGATTTGTGGTTTATCAGATGAGATTCAAAAAATGCATATTGCACAGCTGAAGATTGTTACATGCTGAGGAACCAGTAAGTTTCTGTAATTGTTAGATATGTTTTCCCTAATAATACAGTATTGATTGGCTGGCTGGATGGAATGGAAGTGGCATGCAAATCAGCTATTGGCTGAACTCCTCTGTCATAGTCCAGTATTGGACATTTTCCAGAAAGGACATAATGCTTAACCTGTGATGTGAGTTTAGTAGCTTCTGTGAAGACAGAGAAACTGGGAATCAAGGAGTGTTGAGGCTGCATTTAATATACTGGTAAAATTCAGACCTTGAGGCATCTCAAATGATATAAAAAGTTCTATAGACTCTGAATCTAGGAAGAAATGTGGGGTTAAGAAGAGGAAACAATCCACTAAAAATGGATTGTGGTGTGCATGGATACAAGTTGAGAATTTGTGACACAGCAAAGACATTATGCAGGTAGAATTATGAACAAAATATATGTATTGGTGATCAGAATACAATTGGAGCTAACAAATCAAAAGATAATTAGTTATGTACAACTATTGAGTTTATAAATAAGCATATGCACCTGGAGTTAATGAATCAAAATGTGGTTTTAACTTCAAAGAATATGAGATACTTTATACTACTATATTGATAAGTGAGACATATATGATTAATACATGTTTTAGGATGACAGAATAAGTTTCAGTTATAATAACTTCTACCTGTGATCATGCATAACTTTAACTACCTAACACTAAGACCTCAGTTAGGTTTGGTTCTCCAAACCAGAATAGGAGACAACTTGCACCTGAAGGTGACTAAAGCTCCCATCCAGAGGCAGCATCTGGTGAGCAATGCAAGAACCAAACCCAAACTGAGGCTAGCCTCTTGCACAATCTATGAATAACATTACAGGAGTAAGTAATTCCACATACATTGGAGCTATGATCTCAAGAGACCTCCAATAATATAGGAAAGAATCTGAGCTCCATCTCTCCAACAACTTCACAATGTCTGATGGAACCCCTCTAAGTAACAAGGTGGTGGTACTCCCAATGCAAAAACAGTGACCACTGATTTTCTGTAGGCATGGATTTAAGAGTATGACATTTATCCAGCAAAGCATCTTTCTTGCCACCATTGGTATTCTGTTTCCTCTCTTCAAGATGTATAATACAATAAGATGACACTTCTTGACCTTATTAACTTGTGCATGGTTCTCTAGAGCCTGAATTGGGTCAATTCCATCTTGCTGACAAATCACTATTACAGTTTTGCCTTTTCTGCCTTCTTTCTTTGTATGAGGTAGATGAAGTGATTGCAAATTGGCTTCATTAGATTGTCCAAGATTGTTCCATGCAGAAATTGATGAAGGATCAAATAGTCTCTCTTGTCTAGAAGGATTTTTCCCAGTCTGATTTGTCCCTAGTGAGAAACAGCTACTATTGCCCAAACACATACATCAAAAGGTTTGAAAAGGTCCAATCCATTTCTGATCACTCCCAGAGTAGAAGTGGAGATGGAGGGTTGTTGAGGACATATTGATTCTGCAGGTTGCAGATTTTCAATTTCTTTGAGCACATACTTCAATTTCAAGCCTTCTGACCAAGGTAAATTGCTTGGTATATGCCATGCCTGTAATGCCAAAATCTTTCCAGATGCTATTCCTTCTACATGCCTTGTTGCCATAGAAGTTGCAAATAAGCAGAGCATGTCCTCTGATGCTGATAGGATTTCTTCCATTTGAGCCAAATGAAAATGACAGAACTGTAGGAACTCCTTTACTGCTAATGAATACCAACTTGAAGAGGATGATGACCAAGCTTCGGAAATCACAAAATCAATCCTCAAATGTTTGTATGAAGAAATCATGGGAGGCAGGGAATGTGCAGTTTGAAAAGGTACACCTGTTACTGCATAAGAGATGTATCATCTTAACTGCCTTCTGTATGTAGTCACATCCATGTCCTTCCTGTAACTTGAACCATACAAAGAAGCTCATGAAGGGAGCTGAGGATTTGGGCAGTGCACTTTAGTGATTGTCAGATTGATTGCTATAGGTTGGTGACTATGCATCATGTGTCATGGGGATGTGACTGTCAGAAGTACTATAGAATAAACAGTTGTTCTTTGCTGATTTATATAGGCATCAAGATCTAATTTGTCATCCTTCTTTCATGATACCTGTCATTCCCCTTGGTCAGCATCATTAAATATACATCATAGTCAGCAAGGCAAGTCATATCTAGGGAAGTTAAAAAATATTGCAATAGACAGAATAAGTCATATCCAAGAATTGAACTCTCCTGTGACATGAGCTGACAATGATGCCATATGCAGTTCAGGCTATATATATTGCATTAGATGCCTGTATAGAGTGTGATGTGTGAGCAGTGCCTGAAGTGTATGAATCTGTGTGTTTGTCTAATTCTAGCATCTAAGTATGTTATTGATGCAATGGTTTGGTAAAGAACAAGCTAAGGACCCAAGCTACAGACTATTTTGACAACAATTTAGGCAGAGTGTGCAGAAAACAAGCTAAAAACCCAAGCTATGGCTTTTAGACAACAGGCAGTCTGAGAATTTTATTGGTTTTGATACAAAGTTTTTCAGATATGTGGGTAATTGAGGGAGTGTCACCAATAGCTGGGATCAAGGGAGAAAAACTCCTCAAGATAGAGCATTTGCAAGGTTGTCAGTGCTTGGAACCCATTTGATTGTCAGCCATATAGAAGAGGAGTGAAAATTGGCAATAATATGGTATAGGATGCTATTCTGATGATGGTTTTGTGACATTCTAGCTTTCAAGACCCCCACTACTCCTGCATTATCTGATCTTACAATAATATGGCAGTTTCTGTACCTAAGTGAGATTAAGTTTGGATTGCCAAGTCAACTGCAACCATTTCAGCTCAGCCAATGTCTCTCCCATTACCTTTTCAACTAGGTATGAGCTCCAAAGCTAACTATTTTTGATCCAAGACCAGTCCAATACCCCAAGAGGTAGATGCATCGATGAACAACTCTGTTAATAGTAGGGTTGAGGGTTTCATAATGTTGGTCCCACACCATTCATTCTGTAGCTTGTCCTTCTACCATTTTAACTCTGTCTTTACTGCCCTGCTTGGCCAATGCCTTAGAAAACTGGAACTATTTGGAGGAAAAGAAGAACAAAATGCATATAAGGAAGGCATATGTGAATGACTAGTGGGAATCACCAAGCAGATGTGGTTCAAAGTGCTGATTAACGATTCTACCATCTTGAGTGTGACACTTGTGAAATCAAATCAGATAGCAATTTTTTGAAGGTATTTCAAGTGTTTTCCTTCAGGCAGTGTGACTGTCTTGTTCTCCAGTGACTAAATAAAACCTATATAGTTGAAAGTAGAAGAGAAAGCATTGTGTTTATTGAGGGCCCAAGGCCAACCAAGATAGTTGGCAATAGACCATATGCTAGATTTATTGTAGCTATAGATATGAGGGGGACCCCCTAGCTTAGGATAATTGAAGAATATAAAGTCATTTACCTACTTTAGGACAGCTTCAATTCTGAAGTGAAGAAATATGTAAACTATTGCATCAGCAACCAATCCAAATATTCCAGGAGCTGACAAAATGCCAAAGTTGAGTTGAAAGTCAAAGTGAATCAATCCATCAATGAGAATTGCAAGAAGAGGCCAGTCTTTAGATTGTGTAGGTATGTTTCAAAAAGCAACATCTACATCAAAAACAGCAACCTGTGATCCAGGAGGAGCATCTGCCACTAGCAGCCAGCAATCAGCAAGTGTTTCCCAGTCACATTTAAACTGTGAAGAATCAATAGCAGAGTTTATGGAAGGAATGGTGCTGTTGCTATGAGGGTATGATAGTTTCAGAGTGACCTGAAGTTTGCCACCAGTACTTTCAACCATGTTCAAGGAGGCCATTTTAAAATTTCCAAAGAGCTCTTGAGCCAAAGCAGGAGGTATGCTGGGGAAGACAATTTCTTTCAAATATTTGGTCTTAACAAATTCCCCTGCCAGTTTTGTTTGATAGTACTTTGGATATATGTGTAAACTAAGCAAAAAGAGTCCAAACCAATGCTGAAACCATTACAAAGGCCTTCTAGTACCTCCAGACAACAATCCAACACACCTGCCTCTGCTAGTAGCCATTCCCAGTGCCTGGCATGCAAGAGTGTGGACAGAGGGAAAATGATGTCAAGTAGTACAGGTCTGCATGCTATGTGCAGCACCTTTACAGAGAGAGCATATATGAGTAGGAGAGTAGTCCCTACCTCTGGAGCAAGTCCTGCTCCCATTGAATGCAAAGCAGACAGAGGCTCCACTAAGGGTGTTCCAAGACTTGCCCTATCTACAAAGGTATCTGGGGTGGGATCTGCATGAAACAAGCCTATGTTCAGTGCTGCCACAGGCCAGGCACCTGCTGTGCCTTGCAGAAGAGGAGGTGCTCAGGCCAGAGAATGTATGCAAGGGCTCAGCTGAACCAATAAGAATTGCTAAGTCTTGAGGTGGAGGCAACAGCTGTCTGCTGGCATGCTAGAAAGGAATTCATTTCTGCCAAGCAAAGATCATGCTCATAAGTTAAACACTCCTGCCAGATGTTCTGCTGAAAGGTGGACATACAATGCCCTCAGCTGACAATCATAGTCCAGAACTACAGCAAAGCAAAGCCTAGCATTTAGCATATGCTTCAGCCTAGCATTTAGCATATGCTTCAGCCTTTGAAAGTGTTTTGCAGAGCAATCAGCAATCTCATGAGCCGCCAGACTTCCTGAGACATTGCTATTCTCTATCCTCAAGTGAGTCTTCATGGCCTCTACCAAGTTGTATGAAATGCCACTCCACTCATCAAAGAACAACTTGTCTTCCTTAGAGGCATTGAAACTAGTGGAAACTAAGCACAATCTGCCATTTGTCAAAACCAGGGCTGAGTCCAACACTTCTTGAGCTGTCCATTGACATACATCATCAGTGATGTCAAGGAGATGTACTCCAACATGCCTCACTCCAGAGCTATCACAACTCTACAAGGAAAGATTTTGTCTGCTGCAGAAAACAGGCAGCCAACTGGAAGTCAACCAGGACAAGTGCATCTTGCCACACCTAGAGAGGAGTCCCTGCAATCACCTTGGTCAATGCCATACATCAAGCCATGTGCTACATGTTCCATAACCCTACACCCCTGCTCTAGGGGGTCATATAAACCCATTGTGACCTGAGGCACAATCAAGCCAGTAGTCTTCTGTGAAGGAGCCAGCAACATCTCTGTCCCACTAAGCTGGTCTGCTAATGCCAAAGGAGCACCCATACAGACATGCACAGGCTCAGTCTGAGGTTGGTGTTGCCCCCAAATAGCATGTATATGTTCAAATAAACAGAAAAGTCAGTGGTACAAAAGGAGACCAGACAGCAGATTTTGTGGAAACTGAAAAGGAAAAAGGGGCTCCCAAGAACAACCACAGAAAAGGACTGAAAGAAAAAGGAAGGTGCCAACAATGATCACCACAAAGAGAGTCTCACAACAGAGAATATGACAAGACATGCCCTCCATGTGCAATATCTAACAACGTGAAAAATAAAGAGGGCCTAAACGTGAGCTGACCTTCCAAAGTTGGTCCACCATGACATGTAGTGTCCCAGCCAAGAGGTGCCCTCCATGCACAATATCTAACAATATGAAAAAGAGGGATTTAAGACCTCCAAACAAAAGGGAACCCAGCAATGAGAGCACTCCATAGTGCCAGTGACAAGAGCACATGCAAGTGCTGACCTTTAAAAGCTGGCCCACCATGGCATGTGGCATCCCAGCCTGCATGATGACGGCCACATCCAGGTAAGAGTTCCAACAACAATGTGCGAGAGCCAGCAATGTGGTTGCACACCAACTACCAAGTCAAACCCCAAGAGTGGGCAACGGAAACCACCGCCAACCAAGGCAGCCCCACAGCGCAGCACAACAACATACTCTAATCAGGGAACCATACTCACCATCTCTAGACGCCACTCCACCAAAGGTCGACAAAATGCCCATCAACTGATCGTCGGTCATGGTAAACAGATGCAGCCTCGAGTCATCCTTGTCAGGTGAGTAGTATTCCTGTACAACAGGTCCCGGCGAATTGTTTCCGTGTGCCCGGGGTGCATGCGCAAGGGAAGGCAACCTCCTCACCACCGGCACTCGTATTGTCAATGGGGACCAAGGCTGAGAATGCGGTAGCGGGCACGTGAACACCACGCGCAGGGCCAGGTTTGCGCAATCTCTTCGAAGGGGGAGCCAACGTCGAAGGAGCCAGCTGGGTGGATCGGATGCAGGTGACGCAGGTTTCGAGGCATGCGTGGTGTCGAAAGGCCATCGAGTGCCCCTGAGGAACCTCCTCCATACGCGCCCTCCGGTGACCCACGTCCCTCCTGGCCGTCCGGTCGTCGTCCAGGTCGGATTCGGCCAAGCTTACTTCCGTCGACGCGGATTCCAGTACCGAAGGTTGCAAGGACCTGACCGCAGACGGAGTACCCCGTCCTCGACCACGAGAAACCATAGAAAAACAGAGAAACCAGAAACGATAATGTCGATAAAGGTCAATGTAGAGGATGTATCAAGACTGGTTAACGACTGAGAGAATTCGAGTCACGCGGTCATCACATTTCAAAATACGTCTTTCATTCCTCCCGTTCCTCCTTCCTGAAAGACGCCAGAAAACGTACGTATGTAATGATAAACTTATGACTGTAAAATGAAATAAGACTGACTTGATGACGATGCTATGAGGTCAAGGGTCGTTTTCTTTTGACAAATTTGTCCAGTTGGAAATCCGGAATTTGTGTTTCTCTCGAGAGGACATCTTTAATGGAATCCTGAATAAGAAATAATTTGGTCGCTGATTGTCGCTGACACCGCGATAAAACAGTCGGATTGACTTTGCTGTAAGCAATCTGCCTCCATCTCCTATAGCTCGCGCTCAAAACCATGGGTGATCTGTGGCCGGATTAACGTGGGGGTAAATTGACAACGGAATTGACAACGGAAGTTTTGCAAAAAACACGAGTGAGAAAATTAGGATTCAGATCTCCGGCAAGAGGTTCAAGTTCTTTTGCGGGAAAAGGAGACTGCTTTGTTTCCGTGAGGCGATTGATGAGTGCCCAGTGGCGGTCCCTCAGAGTCACTCTTGTATATTGAGCACCGGATGTTCTTATCGGATCATTGGCGCTGCGCATCTCTTGAAATTCTTCCTGTGCATCAGCCATAAAATCGGACCGTTGTGTGCGGCAGTGGAGGTGGTTTCGCCTGGGGAGCATTATAGGATGAGTGTGCCTGTAGGATTGGGCCCTGACCTCGAAGTACACACCCATAAGCGCTGAGCACTGAACTCAGAGCTTAAGTGGCAGCCGAGCACTTAACAGTGACAATACAGATGGTCCTGGTCGGCGAGATGAACAGGGGCTGGTACTTCCTGTAATTCAAGTAATTGACCGATGATCTTGACCCCCATTGACCAGAAAACTCCAAGCTTCAGATTTAAAGCTTCACAAAATGGGTACAAATGAAAAGCCAATTGCGATTAAAAATACACTGTGGGAATGGTAATATACAGATTATCTACAAGTAATTGGAGTACATTTACAGAGCGATTTAAATTCGCAAATTAGAAGTTAGAAATGACCATAGCAAATCGACCAACTCGAGGTGAATTTCTCAAAGGTCAGTCACTTCATCAAGAAAACCAGGTTCAAGCCACGGAGGAGGACGCAGTGCAAAGTTGATGAGACCTACTCCCCATTCCGATTGATTACCAGCGGATGATCTGCATTCTTCATTTCGCGGGCACTTGAGATGTCGGGCAAGAGAAGAGCTGCGTACAAAGACCTTGAGGCAGTTGGGATGTGGGCACTGGAAGCGGCCAGGGAAATGGGTCTCGCGGTGCTTGAAGCACTCAAATCGGGTCTTGGAGATATGGCGGCATCCGTTAATGCGACACACAACTTCGAGATCGACCTTTTGGCGCTTTGCGTCGTGCGTCTAGAGACAAAGAGTGAGTAGTGGTAGATGCCGGGATGAGAAATCAATGATACCGAAGCCGATGCTTTCCTCTTTGTCTTCAACACAGGACTATGTGGCAACGGCACAGAGAATAGATCCATCGGTGTCAAGACATGTTGATGAGCCGTTTGCTTGTTTACGGACTTCTTTCGTGGAGCCCCACGATCCTCTGCAAACGGTTGGTAATCGCCATCCTTGAATTTATCATCGACGACTTCGTTGTCCCAGAGGTCAAACCATGAAGTAGAAGCGTCCTGCTCTGAGCTTGGACAAGAAAAAGTGAAGTCGGCAGCGGGCGGAGTGGGAGTTGATACAGAAACTGAGCTTGCTGTCGAAGCCGAATAGATCGTTGAATTTGAAGGGGAAGGAGAGGCGACAAAGTGGTCGGAAGCACTATTCATCTGTTCCCAGAGATCATCAATGAAGTTATCAGGCAATGTATATGCATCTTCAAAGATAGACTCGAGTGTAGCGAGAGGCAACGCTGACTCTGGAGAGAGGTCCGCCAACGGCTCTTCAATGGCAGGTTGAACGGGCTATGAACATAGATCAGAGGACAGTTGCGTCGGATCAAAGAAACACACCTTGGCCTTGGCCTTCTCCGAAAGCTCCTTGATCACAGACAATTTTGTGTCCATAAACTCGTCGTAACATGGCTCGTACTTGGTCATATCTTCCTCCAGCTCAAAGAAGGAAAAACATGGAGATGAAATAGGGCTTGCAAGGTCGCACTTGACTGCGTCAAACTGTGCCTGAGTGAAAGCTTGGGTTTGTAGCGGGGTGGGCCACTCGTATGTTGGCTGGAGCCTCGGGCTGAGTGCCCACGGAGGGGGAGTGGGTCCGAATGGGTCAAAGAATGTGGTAGTTGGGTCCATAGAGGAAATCATGGTCATTGAAGGATCGTCGTACACGTCCAAGGCATTAGTCTGAATCCATGTTGGTTAATATGAGCTTGAAACAACCAGTCGAATCCGTCTTACTAATAGATAGGAATTCATCTTGGCACTAGGCCGTGTCGTAAGTGATTAGAGATCGGACAGAGAATAACGGGGGCGAGAAACACGACTGATCAACAGCGTGTGCAGGACGTTGAGTGGGGTCTTTGGGTTGCCCGACCAGGACTTTAAGCCTATAAATGTGTTCATGAGAAAGGGAGTTTTCCGGGCCATAATCGCCTTTGACTCTTTCGAACACAGTCCTTTGTCACCATTAACGTTAGACGCTCGTAAATGACGAGAACGCTGTTCCACGTGGCCGATTTCTTTGGCGACACCTTTCTTTCCGACATTCGGATTTGATGGAGCGGAAACACGAGGGAAGCCGCGCGGCACGAAGCAGTTTCAATGGAACGAGACAAAGAAGATACTGAGTACATTTCACTTTTTACTAAACATGGTATAGAAAGACATATTGTTCGGTCTTGTTATATTCTGCTTTTCACCAAGTCTTGTATGGTAAGAACTTTCCACTACATTGTCGTTAGAATTGAGAGGGATAGGACGAGAGTTAACGTACTCAAAAGTGATTACCACGCGGTCTCCTTTCGGGTCAGGCTTTTTCAAGATGTTAATTGTACAGTCAATCATCGACATGATGCCATCTCCAAACTATAACAAGTTCAAGGTGGCTAGGCATAGCAAGGTCAGAAAAGGCACACCTTCTCGTGAATGACAGCTTTGATTGCGTGACCATATACAAGGACACCCTAAAAACAGTGAAACACTATGTCCACAGGCAGCAAAACAATCAACGCACCTCATACAGACGATAGATCACTGGATCGGTAGGAGGCATAGGTCCTATACCACGGTTAGGCCACCAATGGTCTCCTAGAGCACCAAGGGAAGCTGCAGCCGGTATCTCCAGGATCCGAGAAAGTCTCGCCAACTCGTCATCGGTGAATTTCGCCTATTGAGTAGTTAACACATGACCCACAACAATCCAATGTATGAACGCACCTGAGCATAGAATGCAGCCGCGACCCAGACTTCGTCCTTACCAAGGGCTTTCGCAATCTGATCAAAAGTTAGACCTGTAAAAAAGCTTATGAGGATGATGAAGATATAAACAGGATACAAGATACAACCTTTACGCGCCTTCGCCTCAAAGAGTCTGCTACAAATCGGTGGAAGATCGGAGTATGGAGAGATGTTAGGGACTACGGTCTGTTAGAAAAGCAATCAGGGACGTAAAGATCGGAAGATATGCCCTCGCTGCAACGCACTGCAGATGCTTGATCCATGGCAAAGACGATGAAACGGGAGATAAAGCAATAGGATCTGAAAGTCTCTTAAAAAGAAGACACGTCCATGTGACATATGACATTGACATGAGAACAAGAAGAAAAGCAACCGCGGCCAGCTTGGCCGTTCAAGACAAGAATACGAAGGAATTCAGCATTCAAATATAACAACATGAACCAATCCCTATGCTGCCGGGCCTTGAAAAAACACGATGAAAGTGCAGTTAGGAGTCATTTTCCGGTATAGGTTTCCATACATCCTTTGTAGCATGCATAAGTTCGTAGAGCTGCCCGAGCTGTTCCGCAGACATCTAAACGACATTGTGAGTAAGAATCGGATGAAACCGGCACAGGTTTTAGAGTTGTCACCTTTTCAAACACCGTGGGGTCTAGTTTCTTCCCAGTGAAGGTCTTCGCGTTCCCATCCCTAGGTAAATCATCCAGATACACTTTCCACTGCGACAAGAATCCAATGATATACGCTGGATTAGTAACTTCTTTGTGCCTGCGAAATTCTTCAAAACAACATCAAATTACTTCAACACAGGATAAAAGGCACACGGATTACCAGCTTTAACGTAATCGTCGCCCAGCCTACGCATTTCACGAGGCAATGAGCGATGGGCTCGTAAGAGTCGACGATACAAACTGTTTATGCCATTCCAGATTCCAGTGAAGTATGAGCACGACGCTGTACAAAGACCTACGGTATGGGAGGAAAGAGGGTAGCGCTTGCCTCTTGCAAATTCAAAGGCTGCGTTGTCACTGATTGGGCAAGACGTATCAGAGAGTGGCGCATTGTCGCAGCCGTGGAATAAGGACTCAGAATTTTTCACCCCAAGTTCGCTTTGATGTCATGTGACGGGCTGGGCCTTCATTGTTTTTCAGGCAGCCTGTGTGGAGCGGTAAATTTCGACAGAGTCGAAGTAATCATTAATTCAAGTTACATTCAAAGTGAATAACAGTGAAAACTACGATACTACTATGACTACCCAGACATATCAATGGCGAATGAGGGAGGGACATAGTATAAACCATGGCTGGAAGCATGTCATCGTGAGGGCAGCACACTGCTCAACAATCAGGTGTTGGGCTCAGTTGGCATTTTTACCGACAGTGAAAATGAGGTAATATCTAATTACTTAGATCCCAGATACGCCGTGCTTGCATTGAACGGCCCATACAAGCAGGTACACTCAGCTCATGACGTCAACTTTTTATGTACCTAACCATATCACATCCAGAAACAAAATCCAGATACAGCACGCAATGACTAGTCAGAACAAAGTCAATACAATTGTTTGCAACTTTGAGCACTTCGTAGTATTCAAGTTCATAATATTGATGACAATAATGAAAACCTCGTTCATATTTGAGAAATTCCATGTACAGTTTCTGGAGTAGAATGAGTGGACAATACAAGGTCATTCAATGCTGAGGTAGAATAAGGAGAGAATACAATACTGCTTGTTGCTAGGGTAGAATGGGAGATTGTTTATTGCTTGGGTGGAATCAGGAAAGAATACAAGTTTGTTCATTGGTAGAATAAGGAGAGAATACAAGATTATAGATTCTTTGACATTCACGAGACCTTGATAGTCACGAAGATGAGCCAGACATTGCATCACTAATCCAACTCCTTATTGAAAGAAAGGTGGATGGGACCAGTCATCATATGAGAAGCTTGCTGCATATTTGGCTGGATTAACCTGTTGATAAAATTCACAATGAGCTGCAGGGCTGCATTTGGAACAATCCAATTGCAATATTCAATCAGAACATTGCCTTCTTTTAATATCAACTCTAGTGTCTTCCAATTGTTCAAGTCTGTGAAAGTTGACCATGTTGGATAGCCAAGAATGAAGTGAATATCACAGAGAGACAGGAAACTGAAGGGATGTAAAAGAGGTCCTATATTGTCATTGGATAAAGGTGCAGATCCTTTAATGGTCAACTTTCACAGACTGGAGGGGCAATGAAGCCTGGCACCTGGTCATATGCCAAATCCTTCTGATTAATCTTCAGGATGACCCTCATTAAATTACTGCCATAATAGCATGAGTGGCAGCAATCTTGAAGAACAATGTTGCGTTGGATCTCAAGTGTGGTAAGCATTTGGAGTATACCCAGTGCCAAAGGTAGCCATGATACAAGCAGTTGCTTCTGGTTATCTTGCCATTTCAGATGCTACAAGTGTGCAAAGGTGAGGGGAAGCATTGACAGACCATTATATAGCAGCTCAATGTATAAGTCCCTGTAGTCCCATTATAATGTACCCTGGAATTCCCACCCTTCCAGGTTATAATTTACCACTATGTCTATCACACCATGGACACATTATAATCTCTCAATAAGTACCCATATATTCCCCATATGTATACCCCCTCAGCACATTATAATTTCCCCTCCACAATATTACTCATATTAACCCTCACCATATTATAATTTCCCCTCCACATTATAATTCCTTGCTCACATTCCCATATACCACATTATAATTCATATATTCCCCCTCACCACATTATAATTTCCCCTCCACATTATGATTCCTTGCTCACATTTGGACATTCTCATATACCACATACTAACTTCTCCTCCACATTATTCCACATTATTCCCCCTTACCACATTACATTTTCCCCTCCATATTATAATTCCTTGCTCACATTCCCATATACCCCCTCACCACATTAAAAGTTCCCGCATTATAATTCCAATCATTTCTGGTGTATCATTAAGTTCTCTGAGTCCACACATTATAATTTTCTTGACCTCATTACACCACAATATAATCCATCCTTCTGCAGCTGCATTATAATACCAGGTGCATATTATCTGTATCATTTCACAAAGTCCACGCATGTATTTTTATAACAGTCGTGTGATTATCTGCATTTGGCCTGCCACTCATCAACTCTACATATTAACAACAACAAATATACAGAACTACTGCTTCATTGAATGCATGCTATACACCATGATCATCATGGATTTTATCTTCATGGATAATCCCATTGTTTTTCTGAAGGTGTATTATGTTAGGGGAGATCTCAATTTTAGATACAAGTAAAATACCTTTTCTTTCTTATTATCCTGTTGCTCTTTGGCAGCATGATCTTTTGTCTGTTAATAGAGACATCTTATATCAATAGTATTACCATGTACTTTTTGCTGCTCAAATCCTTGTCCTCTGGTTCCTCTTCCAAGTGGTCTGAACTACTGTTGTCACAGTCTTAAGAAACAATGTATAACTGGTGAGAAGATTGAGGGTATGTGTTGCATCCTTCACAGTGTCAACCTATTTATCCATCATTCATGTAGTCAGATGCCCTGACTTTGTCAACACCTTGACCCCACCACACAAATGCAAGAACTGTCAAAATCATACCATTAGAACCTCCTTTTCCCATCCTTTTGAATAGTGTATCCATGTCTGAATCACCTCCCTTCAATGCAGCCCACCAGGTCAGCCAACTACTGGGAGAATGATCAACATCCACTTCAACATCAAAACCATGGCAACCACAAATCATCCACTGGGCAATCTCCACAGGTCACTTGTCCATCTTCGACCCTCATCTTGCTGTCAAATCATTATGATCAGTCACTTTCCTCAAGCTGAAACTCACACTCACTGGAAACCCACACACTTGCTTTGGTTCAAGCTTTCCACTCTGTGCTCCAGCTCTTTTCTGAGAGATAGGTGAGTACATTTTTGACCCATGTATTGTCTGCTAGGACTAGACAATCAAAGTCATATTCCTCTCCTGCAGTCTGACTGCTGACAACATTATCCAAATTGAGTCCACCTAGTGCCATTGTTGTATCTGTCACCATCAATTGCATGGGGATGGTTGGGGAATTGTGGCAACTGGAAGGTGTTGAGTATAACAGCTGACTACTTCCTAATTTGGACAATCGTGTGTTTTTCAATCGATCGTTACTTGT
>QGOB01000611.1:0-40584 GCA_003313055.1 Termitomyces sp. MG145 | reverse complement strand
TTATGTTGGGAAACATTCCACAAAGCCGCGCGGCTTAGTGGAATGTTTCCCAACAGTTTAGTTCATAAAATTTCTGAGTGCAGAGATAAGCAATTTGTCGTCTTTGATTGTCCGTGACTGTACCTGTCCGAGGAACTCACATTCGCATGTTACATGCATGTTACACGCATGGGGTTGAAGCGTTGTTTGGCCTGAGAGCTCAGAAGATAATAGAAACAAATCCGGAAACTGTCGCGAACTGACTAAAGCAAATGAATCGAGAAAACCAACAGCAACAAAGTTAGGGCTTTCTATCAAATACATCGAGCTTATATACTACGTTCCTAACAATCATATGCTAATGCGACCTGTCCTTGTGATAACTAAAGGAGTTCAAAAAGGAGGGTTTAAAGGAGAATAAAAGGAGGACATAGTGTCCGTGAAATTGAAGAATAAAACAGGGTAAGACATAAAAATAAATATATCGAAGATATCTGATCATGACATTACCTCCCTTTTAATGCGAGAACTCCGGGCAAGCGTAGGGAAATCTCGGTGAGAGGATCAGGGATAGCTACAAAGATGATAGAGTTGTAATCGCCCAATGGAAGTCGTCGAGCGGCGGCTGGGTTGTTTCGGTGGAAAACAGTGATCAAGTCCGGGGATTCCAACTTCATGCGGCCCTCGAGTTCCCAAGTATCTCTTGAGGATGATTGATCTTTCCATCTGACGAGATATTCCAGTTTGTCTCTTTTAAGTCGTGAATCCAGGATAATCGAAGGTTCCCAATCTTCTCCCCTAACGTTTAAGGTAACTCGAGGAATTGGCCGATTAAAGGCGTCTCCCGTGTCCCGTCGAAGTTTGGATATATTGAAAGTCGGGTGCATGCGCCAAGACCGGGGTAATTTAAGTTGGTAAGCTTGGGGTGAATGTTTCTGTATAATAGGGAACGGGCCTAAATGCTTCCAATCTAGTTTCTTTTTTGGTCGTCCCGTAAATATGTGTTCGGCGTTGAGCCAGACCTTGTCTCCCACTTCATATTCTTCTGGTTGGTAATGTCGGTCATAAAAGCGTTTCATATCTTCCGACGCTCCTTTTAACGCTGCTTTTGTTTCGTCGCGAATGTTCTTCATCCGGTTAGCAAAGTCGTCTGCTGATTCTATATTTCTGGGACTAGGGGTAGGATCAAGGCCGGTGTTAACCTCTCGCCCTTTGTTTATGAAGAAGGGGGACTTTCCGGTACTACTTGAGGCTCGATTGTTATAACAGAATTCCGCAAGAGGGAGCCAAGTGGCCCAATCGTCCATGTGATAGTTTATAAATAACCTGAGATATTGTTCAATCTCCTGGTTTATACGTTCCGTTTGTCCATCGGTTTGGGGGTGGTGAGCAGTGGAAATATTACGTGATATTCCCAGCAACTGGTAAAGTTTCTTAGTGAACGCGGAGGCAAATTGTGACCCTCGATCACTGATGACAGTGTATGGTAGCCCTTCGTGTCGCCATACATGGTCCCTAAACAAGACCGCTGCTCCTTCTGAATCGATTTCCTTATTGCACGGGATAGCAAAAATGCGTTTACTAAATCTGTCGACGACCACCATTATGCTATCGTATCCTAATGAAATGGGCAACCCAGTAATGAAGTCGGTTGAGATTATTTGAAAGGGGAATTCGGGAATCAGGTTGGGGGCCAAGAGGCCTCGTGGTTTCTGCGGGAAAACTTTGGTTTGTTGGCATTTTCTGCATCCGTCAACATATCTATTAATGTACTCGGTCATTTTTGACCACCAATAGTTTTGGGTGATTAATTCCTTCGTCTTAGCCCTTCCAGGGTGTCCCGCCGTAGTTGAATCATGGTAAAGTTTTAAAATTTGCCTTTTTACTTCGTTGTCTTGTACCACTATTAAGCCATTTCGAAAGGTAAGTCCCTCTTCTTGCTTCCATTGCGCAAACTTGTCATTCTCATTGATCGGTATTGAGGTTCTTCTTTTTAGATTTTGTATGATATTGTCTCCTTCCGTTGCCATTGTTATGGCACTTCCTGCAAGTAATGCCGATATACGTTCTGCTGATATCAGAGTTACGTCTTTGTTGTCGTTTTCTACTCCCTCCTTGTGGTCTGGCCTTCGGGATAATGAGTCAGGTTTTAACATAGTTTTTCCCAGCTTATGTTTGAGTGTGTAATCGTAATCCGCAAGGAAACCCGACCAGTGTGCTTGCCTTCGGTTCAATTTTCGCGCTGTTAAGAAATATTCCAAGTTTTTATGGTCTGTCCAAACTTCTATTGTATGTTGACTGCCTTGTATAAGGTGACGCCATTCTTCTAGTGCTCTGATAATGGCTAACATCTCTTTATCGTGTATTTCATAGTTTCTTTCAGTTGCAGAAAATCCTTTCGAGTAATATGCTATGGGATGCCACTCGCCATTCTGTTTTTGCAATAGTACAGCTCCCGAAGCATAGTCTGATGCGTCAGCCTCAACTTTGAAGGGCTCATTGTCACTAGCCAGAGTTAAGACAGGAGAAGATGTTAACTTCGTCTTTAAGGTGTGAAATGATTTGTTGCATTCTGTAGTCCAATGAAAAGTTTGGTTCTTTCTTGTGAGTCGGTACAAGGGTTGCGCGATTGATGCAAAACTTTTGATGAACTTTCGATAGAAATTACAAAACCCCAGAAATGATTGCGTCTCCTTAATTGTCCTTGGCGCTGGCCATTCACTGATTGCAGCCAGTTTCACTGGGTCCATTTCCACCTTTCCCTCTCCAATGACAACCCCAAGGTATTCTATTTTTGGTCTTTCAAATTCGCATTTTTCCGGTTTCAAGTATAGTTTATTCCTCTCTAAGATTGCCAGGACTTCAAGGACTACTTTTTGATGTTCTGCAAGGGTTTTGGTATATACTAAGATATCATCCATATACACCATTACGACGCTGCGGAGTATCAAATCTTTAAGCAGGTTGTCCATCATCGTTTGGAAGGTTGCTGGTGAGTTGCAGAGTCCGAAAAACATCACGGTTGGTTCAAACAGTCCTCGATTAGTTAAGAATGCTGCTTTATGTTCATCTCCCTCCCTGATTCGGATATTGTTGAAGCCCCACCTCACATCCATTTTAGAAAATACATGCGCATGTCGTAACTTTGCGATAATTTCTGAGATTAACGGCAGTGGGTAAGCATTTTTCACCGTTACTGCATTCAGTTTACGATAGTCTTGAACTGGTCTTAGCTTTCCATCCTTTTTTTTCACAAAGAAAAATCCTGATCCCCATGGTGACTTTGATTTGCATATACGCCCGCTTTTGAGGTTTTCTTCCAAGAACTGGTCAAGTTCTTTTTGTTCTTGAGGACTAATTGGATAGACTTTTGCAGCTTTATTGGGTGCCGTTCCGGGTGCTAAATTGATTGCGTGGTCCCATGGTCTCCGTGGAGGTAAATCATCAAACCCTTCTTTCTCAAATACTAACTTGTATGGTTCATAATACTGTTCCGGTATCATCTCTTTCATGGTCTTTCTTTGTCC
Organism: Termitomyces sp. MG145; assembly: GCA_003313055.1. Taxonomy (NCBI): domain Eukaryota; kingdom Fungi; phylum Basidiomycota; class Agaricomycetes; order Agaricales; family Lyophyllaceae; genus Termitomyces; species Termitomyces sp. MG145. Next base: position 37,078 of record QGOB01000611.1, on the reverse strand, counting down.
CCGCTCTTTTTCCTTTTGCGCTATTCGCTGCGAAATATTCGAGGTTGCATTTATTTTTAGTGCCGCCGCTGCCGGCATACGGCTCTTCTCGAAGAAGAGGCTATCAAAAATCCCTACATTGGGATTAAAAAATCGTATGTATTGATGACCTTCTTTTAGCCATCTGAACTTCTTTGCTTCTGTTGTTTCTTTTACATTCTTTTTGCCAACAATCTCCTCTTCTATTCCCAATTTTCGATCTTTTTTCACACGTCGCCTCATTCTAGCATCCGCTTTTAATTTATCAATCCTCCCTCTCCCACAGGAACTCGGGCATTGGTTGAAGGATATTTCCCCCGTTTCCCAGTTTATTTCGGGGTTATGCTTCTCCAGCCAGTTGTGCCCGATTATAACGTCTGATCTTCCTATATTTGCAACATAGAAATAAACTTTCTCTGAGTGGTTCTTGTATCTCATCCTCAGAGGTACAAATTCCGTTATGGATCCATTCTCATTTTTTGATCCATCGACGTTAAACACTGGCACCGCCTGTGGTAGTTTTTGAATTGGTAGGTTGTGTTTTTGTGCGAAGTCTTTGTGTATAAACATGTTAGTTGCACCTGAGTCTAAAAGTCCTTCGACCTTCAATGACTCGTAGTTATCTAGGCGTCGTAACTATATTAACTTGTGTAGAGGTTTTTCGGATGCCACTTATTATCATAGGTTCTTGTCGTTTAGCCTTAGGTTCCTGGTTCTTAATAAAATGCTCTTGTTCGGTTGATATTGAAGAAATTGAATCAATACTAAAACTGGAAACCTGAGTGTGCCCAACCATCCGGCTACATGGTGAGCAACTTAAAAACCCTGATCACGAAGTTGAGCCGCTACTGCTTTTTTCATCTCATCCGTCATTTCTCCCACCTCCACCACTTTAATGATTTTAGGTGAGCGACAGTTCTGTGCAATATGGCCTACTTTCCCACAGTTGTAGCATGTGGGGGGTCCGCGCTTACGAGTTCCATCTATGTCCATTGCATTTGGATTGGCAGCAGTAGACGTCTGAGTGTTGGGGCTAGGAGTATGTTTGGTCTGGGTTGTCGATGATTGCGGAACATTTGTCTCTTTGTTTGGACTCCTCTGGCCACGTCGCTCCTCCTCCGCCCTCCCTGCCGTGATTTTAGACTGTTTCCACTGTCGGTCTAGTAAGTCTGCCTTATCTTGCCATTCTTGTAAGGTCCTTGGAAGGGGGTCACACTGATAGACCTTCATCAACAGGCTTTTCTCCAATCCCAATTTGTATCAATCGAGCAACGCCGCCTCATTCCACTTTGTATCATTTTTGAGATTGTTGAACTCGGTGTTATACTCATCCGCTGCCCTGTCTCCCATAATGAGGGTGCGAATCTTCGTGGCAGCAGTTTCTTGGGGTGTGCGATCTCCAAAATGGTCCTTGAATGCAGCTTGGAACAGTACCCAGGTGGTGAGTGCTCCCTCTCTTTCATCTTGGATAAGCTCTAATTGGTTTTCTGCCCATTTACTCGCTTTATCGCCTTTCATCAAAGCTAATGCTGTAGCTATTTTTACTTCATCCCTTAAGACTTCAGCTTGCGCGAAATATTGGTTGCAGGCTCGCAAGAAATAAACAGCCTTGTCCTTGGAGCCTTTGAATTTGTCAGGTAGGGGAACAGTTCTCGGATTTACTGCCACGTTAATGTTTGGTTGGGGTCGGTTTGTGATAGCAGCAATATTGTTAGTGGTAGCATCAACAGACTGCGCTGTGGCTATCGCGAGCTGGTTTACAGACTGGGCGGTGACGTCAAGGTTTGCAGCGGTGGCACCCCAAGTGGGGATGAGGTTATTGATGGCATCGAGGATAGAGGTGATTCCGCTTTGAAGAATACTAACAACATCTTCTGGTGCCGCAGTAGTCATAGGATCAGAGTCGGATGACATAGTTATGGAATGGAATTTGCTGTGACACGCGTGCAAGTGAGAACTCAATTCAATCGGCCGGTTGAATGCCTTTGGACACTGCATGCAGGAAGCTAATAGATATCTTCTTTGGCCACGAGCGACGCGCGTTCACGCCGATTAACCAGAGAGCAGTTGATAAATACCCAGGCTCAATGGAGTGACTACTGCCTATTGCACTGGTGTAGGAAAGGCTGGTCCACTGAAGGACACAGACCCAACCGTTCAACTCTGGAGGGTGCCTCGGAGCGACCCTTTTGTACGTACTAACTAAGGTTCCTCGCTATTTACTGACTACCGTTAGCCGTACCAGCAAACAATGATGAGGGTAATATAAAGATAAAAGGTACTTACTCTGATATGTACGCGGTTAGCGTGGAGGACGAGTAGAGTAAGAGTGTTGGGAGAATAGGGTGTAAGGTGTGTCGAGTGTGACGGGGGAAACAGCAAGGACGACGCTGGCTACAATGAGCTAGGGACCTTGGCTGAGTATGGAACTTTGTTGCAATGTCGCGAACTGACTAAAGCAAATGAATCGAGAAAACCAACAGCAACAAAGTTAGGGCTTTCTATCAAATACATCGAGCTTATATACTACGTTCCTAACAATCATATGCTAATGCGACCTGTCCTTGTGATAACTAAAGGAGTTCAAAAAGGAGGGTTTAAAGGAGAATAAAAGGAGGACATAGTGTCCGTGAAATTGAAGAATAAAACAGGGTAAGACATAAAAATAAATATATCGAAGATATCTGATCATGACAGAAACCCCAATTTGCGAAACCCATATCCTCGTGGAACCCTGCATTTCTGGGATAAAGGGGAATTTCCAAACAGTTTTTATTGATACACATCTAGAAACTATTGACAAGGTGGTGTAAGATCTGTCAGTCAAGGCTGGCTTTCTGTAAGTACCCCCTGGCCTGCCCTCTTTGGCCCTCACAACAAACACATCACTGGACAAACACTGGATATTGGGGACAAGACATATGTATGTATTTGTGAGGCCTGTTATGTATTTTGAATGACTCGTTTCTCATAAAGCACGCGGACATACGTACTTAGGAACCAAAATGCGCACCCACGATATAGACAATTTTTACTAAGCGACTCTTTCAAGTTTCAGTAAAATGATCCATGCCCTGAGCCGGCAACAAAAGTTTGCTCCACATAAATATACTGGGAAATGGGGGTGTACATGTGTATTTGTATGTAGGTCGACTTGAATGATACCCACGCCGAGATAAACATAAATTTTCCCTTCGTGGGCTCCACCTTGACCCATGGCGACCGACTCTGAAACCACTGTCGCGTATTCAAACCGCCATATCGCTGTCGACTCTAACGGCAACACTATCCAAACTTTGCTTTATATCTCGGAGCCTCTCGGGAACCCGCCTGAGTATGGCTATGGCTGGCCTCGGTTCGATTTCGAGCAAGTCATCTGTCAAGATGAGTTGATCATCAAACGAAAGCTTGGTTGGGGAATGTCGTCGAGCATCTGGCTCTCGTTCGATCAAATGTAGATTTCGTCATCACTTCCCGTCGGATGGATCTTTGACTCACAACTTCTTTTAGAGAAAGTCGCTACGTGGCGGTTAAAGCCTTGAAAAGTTCTGAGAACATACGTGCACGTCTAGGCGACTCCTTCGAGTTTGAGGCTCTCCAGGCTGTAACGGTGACCAAGACCCCATCCCCCCATTGCCTCAGGCTCTTGGCTGCATGCAATGTTCGAGGTAAAGGTAGAGATGGGAATCATCTTTGCTATGTCACGCAGTTAGAAGGTGGGAATGTCGCCAGCCTTATGGGCAATGACACATTTCCGTTTCCCCTGGCGAAACGCATTATTCTCCACACCCTTCGCGGTATTGCCCATATGCACAAGCACGGCTTCATCCACACCGATCTAAAGCTTGACAATATATTTTTCAGTTGCAATATGTCCACTGATGAGATTACGTCCTTTCTTATATCTGACCCATCTCGGCGCCATATCCCAGAATATTCCGAGGATGGTATTGTTCAAGCTGCAGTATCTCAGCCACTTCCTGTGCCTTCTTTTGACGATGCTATGAAATATACCTTTCGGCTAGGGGACTATAGTCATGGTTTGCTAAGTGCCCTGTGATGGTTCTATTTCGTACTCATTCGACATCAGCTCAGCCACTTTCTGATCGACCCCCCCAATCGATTGCGATAGCCCCACACCGCCCTCCAGAAAGCATTATTTTCAGTCCTTGGAACGAAAAGGCAGACATCTGGGAATTCGGATGCGTGGTAAATCCTCCTTCTACTGTATGAATGCTCAGCTTACTCATCGTTCCCTACCTATGAGGCCTTTGAACTTATAACTGCTCGGATGCTGTTTGATTGGAAATCACGACCGGAATACCAACTCAAGGAAGAAGCTAATCTGATATATCAAATGATGAAAATCACTCAGGAAGCTTTTTCGCTGAACCAACTTGCCGAGGGTGCCAAACGCAACGACTTTTTCGACAAAGATGGTATGTTTGAGCCTAACTGTATTTACTGCTAGGTTCACTGAATTTCACTGAATTCCGTTAGGAAATTTGTTATCAAAGCCACTTGCACTCAATGTTGACAACAACCTCGTGTCCGAAATAAAGAAATCGACACACCTTGAGGAAGTGGATGTTGCCTTAACAGTCAAATTCCTCTCTCAATGTTTCCGCTTGAATCCCCAGGACAGGCCGGATGCTCTAGATTTGCTCTCCGATCCCTTTTTCAACGGCATTGATTGATAGTCTCTGTAGCTTGTATTATCATCAGGAAATAGATTGTGATTACTTGTATTGCATTGAAAGCAATCTACAAAATATGAAGCAGAATTTCAGGAAAACATACAGTTGATCATAAACATCGGTAGCTACTGTGAATTCAGCTGGTCATAGCAGGTTGATATGGTTGATCACAATTATCAGAAATAAACAACAAATCGGACCTAGTGACATCTCGAGCATCCAAATTATCAACATGCATCAGTCTGATCCGTATCAATCCTGCCAAGTGATAGCATGGGAATGACCGGTTAAGTTTAAATATTTCTAGTTTGTAGCACTGCTCTTCTCCTAACAGGGTCAAAGAGTCGTGGCCGCTGGGTTCACAACCATCAGAAACAGTAGCTCTCTCTGGTCTGCAAATAACAATTCAACCTGTATCAATCACAGGTACCACCACCAACCAGGCACTGGCAACAGGATAACCAAGGTCAGGAATGGTCCATGCACATGGGAGAAGGTATAAAAAGAAGGCGGAGTCAAGGGGGAAAGGCAAGCAATTGTTGTACAGCTTGGTGTCCCCAAGGAGCAGACAACTTTGGCCACAAGGACTAGTTTACTGTGGGTTTATAGGATTGTATTTGAACCCTTCTTTGACTGAGAAGGAGGCTATAAATAGAACAGCCATGTCTTTGACTAGGTTGGTGAGATTGGTCACTGATGTGCTCAGCAAATTGAATGCATTGATGGTGATGGCAGGAGTTGAGTCAGACATGAATGGAGCAGGATCTGAAGTAGGTGATGGGGTAGCATGCAAGAATTGTCCATTGGAAGTGTGAGGAGGTAGAGTGGAATTGTTTCTCAATGAAGTGCTCATGCACTACTGACAAAAGTGGTAGTGTAAATGGATTAGATGCAAATGCATGACATGAGATCTAAATCTAATCTGGAAAATCTGCAAGTGCAATGTGAGACAATGTAAGTGAAGATATGTGAAACCTACCTGTGAGCACAATGTGAGACAATGAGAAATCCTGACTGGACTTGATGGCCTATAAGTCAGTGAAGGATAATGGGTGATAAACTCCTATTTCCTATCCAAAAACACTGGCTAGAAGTCTGTCACATCAACAGCCTATGACTACAACTAGCAGTGCTGAGAAAAAAAGTGGAGGGCTACCACCATTGTTTCAACCCATTTATACTGCAGGGGTATCCACTTGTGGACATGCAAAGAACATTCAAAATTTTCAACTAGTATGTCAAACTCCAGAAAGAGCCATGCTTACTGAAACTATATATGTTGTGGAATCAAAGGGAGGCAAGCATAAGATGCTGCAACCCAACTCTAGGGATGTGCTGAATTTGAAACATGTCTTGCCCATGGAACTCCTGTGATTTATAAGACAAATGGAGGCCCTGTTTGAAGAACATCAGATCCAGGAAAGAAAACTTAAGAAAGGCTACCTCTGTAGATATGCCAATGCTAAAGATGAGGAAGAATAGATAGCTCTGACCAAGTACAAAGACTTGTATAGCTATGCCAACTTTAAGAAGGCAATTGTTAGTGGCTATGGAGAACTGACTTATGTGGAGGAAGGGTCCATCAAGGCTCTAGAAAAAGCAGCAGGAAAGAAGAGACTCATCAGAGTCATGGACATAATTGGCATAAAATCATGGAAGTACCCAGATGAATGGAGTGTAACTCACAATAGGCAACTTTATCAACACTGTCTTCTGTCTGACCTGGCATAAGTGGCAGGTCTCAACATACCACTTAGCATCTGTTTCTATCTCTAGCCACTAAAACCTATCCTTCAACAGTGCTTTAGTGGCAGATGCCCCACAATGGCCTAAGGCATCATGCACTGCCCATAGCATGAACATTCTCCTACCTTTTTCTACCACTAAGGTATGCTTTCCTTGTTCACCTCTGTGATAGTCTACCTTTGAGATCAAAGAAGAACTGCTGTGCAAACTCTAAGAATACCTCCAATCTTCACCCTAGCAAGTCTTTTCGCTGTTGTCCTGGATTTCTTAACCATTTCTTGACCACCTCTAACATATTATCTAGACTTTGTGCTTTTGGGCTCCTATAATCATCATCATATTCCTCTTCCTTGTCAGGGTACCTTCTTCACCTCTGGCAGAAACAGTGTGGCCAAAGCTAGCACTACTACCAGGTGTAACTTAGCACCAGCCTGATCCTTCACTGCTTCCCTTAATCTGGTCACCTCTTTCTATGCCCTTTCTACTTCCTCCATAACATATTCTGCCCTTTCTGCCATGCCTAGCATATAGCCTCTCCTAGTGTCCACTTCCTCTGTGAATTCTTCCAACCACAGTAGTAAATGCTCCTCCCATCCAGAAATACCTACTAGCTAATCTGAGTATTCAAACACCATTTTCTTTAGTTTGTCAAGTAGGTCTGGGTCAACTGCCTCATGCTCCTGATCACCACTATACTTGGGCTGTAGTACTTGGCTAAAGCAAGATACTGTAGTTCTGGGGCTTGGTAGTAAATCACACTAAACCATTCTAATGCGACGAGTTTTTGTATTTAAATTTATGTAAGTAGTTTCCTGACTATAAGTCTGAAAACTAAAGTAGAGGTTTCTTAATGAAATCCAGCCTAAGTGATTCACTCCCTAGGAACCACCGAGCCTTTATCCACTAATTTCCCGTCAATTCTAACCTATTTCTACTCTATTTATACTGTTCTAATGGGTGCACAGACCATCTTTCCATGTGACTTGAGAATTCTATAAGTAGATTACTATATCCCTTTTCCATAGAATTCCCTTGAAACATTGCCTATTTTCCATCCATCTGCCATGTTCCGTTACCAATAAGTTAATTGATAACCCTTTCCTGCATAGAACATGATAGACTCATGAAGAATCTCCAGAGTTTCACTGTTTCCATGAGACATTCATGTTCTGAGGAGGGAACAATAACATCGGTCCCTCCTGCTGCCTCAAGACCTAATATTCTGTCCCCTCCACCTATCCCTTATATACCATGATTCCTGATGCTTCTGGGGCTTGCCTGACAAGTCCTAGAGTCACCATATTCCGGAGTTCTTCCACTTCCAGGAAAACATTCATGTTCCTTGGAAGGACATGAATGTACTTGTTCCAGCTGTTTGAAACATACTAGGAACATATTCATCCAATACCCTTCTCCCTAACATTCATATTTCCATGTAGTCCGATGTCCTGACTTTTCCTGAGCCAGCCTTTTTCCTTCTGCTTCTCTAGAGTATCTGATAGTTCACTTGTTCTGGCATACCAAATACTCTCCTGAACTCAGAGCTTTCCCCAGCTCTTCCTAAGTCTTCCTACTTCGTTCCCTATGTCTCCTGATCTTCCTTCGATCATTATTGATCCATCCCATTCATTCTGGTGGCAACCACATTTCCTCTTTTGATCATCTTTCCTTATGGGTCTTTCCCCTAGTCAGAATCATTCCTAAAATTCTTTCTCCTTGTTCCGGACTATTCCCCCTTATTCCTATGGTTCCCCTCTTTCCTTCTTTGCCTATTTTTGATGATTTGATATTCCGGACCTTCCTATCTTTTTATTCCATGGAGTAAGATGTCAGATTCTTTGATTATCTCTTGATTAGAGATATCTGGCAGAGATCTGCTATGTCCACCATTCCAGCAATAATAATCGATATTTAATTGCCCATTTTTCATCCCCCTGCTTGTCCAAATACTCTATTATTTTATTAGCCCTTCAGCAATGTGAATTATTTAAGTGTTCCCATGTTTTCCGGTTTCTGAGGAGTTGTCTGCCTATTATGCCTACAGTTTTCAGCACATAGTATGGTTTGTTTTAACCAGGACTTATGACTTTAGACATAGAGTCATATCAGGGCCTTCTAGACAATCCATCCATATTGAAGGTCTTTCTATGGACATGCTCCAGAGTGAAGTGATACATCAACACCTCCTCAATCCACCTCAATAGTGGCATTTGGTCCAATACCAGGGTTACTGATCATTCCCTTGAGGTACTTAGCATCTGTTTCCATTATCAACTTCCTACACCCTAACAACCAATGCTTATCTACTAACAGCACCCTCATCAACCCATACAACTGAGTGATAGATCCCACTCTTGCACAAGTCCAATTGTTTTGAGTCTTTGGCATCCTCCTGGAAAATGCTAAACCCTGCCATCTATGATGTGTCCACTCCCAACACTACTGCTCCATCTGTATGGAACATGGTATAGTCCCTTGACTTTTGAATCCAATGTCCTCTCATTGTATCTCACATTACAAGTCATACATGTCAGGTTCTGCTGATGACGGGGGCTCAGCTACACTGGCAAGTCCTTACTAGGTGAGCTTGGGAGGCTAAGTACAAGTCCAGGGCTTATCAGAAGCTCCAGTGCAACTACAAGAGGTCTGGGGAGAAGTCTGGGAACTCCAGGGTTACAATGAAGTGACGAGCTAAGTGATATGAGTGCTCTAGGTCAAGGAGCGCGAGTTTGGGAAGTTGGGTCTTAAGAAAATGAAGTTAAACAAGAAAGGGAAACTGATATTGATTTGAGATGGAGATGAGTACGAGTGTAAGGGGACATCCCTTCCTGAGCGCATTCCCTCTTCTCTCCTTTCTCCTGTTTCCTTTCCTTTTCCTCTTCTTTTTCTCTTCTTCTCCCCTTTAGATATTCTCTGTACATATTGTGTCTGCATTTCTGATCACCTGACATTGTTCTCAAGGTCATCTGATCCCTTCCTGGTCATCTGACCCTTTTCTGACCATCTGACTTGCCAGAGTCACATGATGGACATTACCAATCCATTCTCTGGCAATGTTCGAGTTTTTCATCTTTTATTCCCACACTCCTTTTTCAGTGGCTTATGTGTACTATACAGTTGATTCCCACGCTTCTGGGGCCCCAGAAGCATCCACATCCTGGCATAGGGACTCCTCAGACTTATTCTCTTTAGATATCCCTCTGCCAGGTGAGTAACTAGCCCTGTACACTGTAGCCACTTGCTAATACATCTTTGGATATCCCTCTGCCAGTTGTGTGAGTTCCACAGCTCTCTGAGGTCGCCCTTACAGCAGAATAAGTCTCTCTTAACTGGTCTGGGTTCACCCAAGCAGTTGTGCTCCCCTGTCTGCCTCTTTTCTGCCTCCAGGGCACCACTCCTGCCTGCTAGCTCCGCCACCAGTCCTTTTTTGGTCCCTTCTCTACCATGCCTGCCACCTCAGCCTCAGACCTTCCTCCTGCCCCAGGCACCCCTGTTCCTGCTCAAGATGACGCCTATGCTCAGTAACAGGCTGTAGAACAAGGCCTTTCCACCTCCAACACTACCCAACTTGCTCTCTCTCACCAGCTCTCTACCATGCAGGCTCAGCTCAAAGAACTCCTTTCCATGCACTCCGCTTCACTAGGGGTCGTCCCTAGCCCCACTGTCCTCTCCAATGCCCCTCTATTGCCAACTCCAGACCATCCCCCCACTGGAGTCCTCCCCGCAGCGGCTATCACCCTGCTGCCCCCTGTTGTGACGACAATTGCCTCCAAGCCCTCATCCGCAATCAAGGCTGCCCCTCCTCCCTCTTTCAATGGAGACTGAGCTCAAGGACGTCAATTCCTGACTGCCTGCAAGCTGTATATTAGCTTGCACACCTCCTTCAGCAATCCAATGTGGACGATCAAGTGGGCATTATCCTATATGAATGCTGGGCGTGAGGACAATGCAAACATGTTTCTGGACTGGGCTGCATTTGAGTCTTGGTTCCTCTCTGAGTTCACGCACCCCAACAAGGCATAACGTGCCACCCTCATGCTAGAGGGCACCTCTTATCACCAGCAGGGCCATACCCTTGACACCTATATCAACAGGTTCAAGCAGCTGGTTTGTCGTTCAGGGTTCCCCAGGTCTGCACAGCTAGTTCTCCATTTCCAGCATGGGCTTGAACCATCGATCCGTAAACAGATTGATGGCATGGTAGATGGATGCCCTGGGGATGAGGACATAGAGGGCTGGATTGCAACAGCGTGTCTGGTGGATCAGAATGCCCATACTGACCGACAGTTTGAGACATTCCATGCCTTTTGGTCATATCCCCCAGTGCCACCCCCTTTCCCTGCTAAACCTCCTGCTCGCTGGGAACCAGCCCCACTCCCAGTCTCCACAGCCGCCCCCACCATACAAGGCCCGGCACCCTAGGCCCCTGCAGCAACGCCAACAGCAAAGATCTTCATGAAAGTGCCCATGGACATTGACGCTGCTAAAAGGAAGGGAGGAGTCCCTCCTTCTGTGTGCCGCCATTGTGGGAAGCCTGGGCACTGGGCTTGCAGCTGTCCGGAAGGGCTCAATGTGTGCTATCTGTCAGCCAACAAACGGGACGTACTCATTATGGAGCTCCCGGCTGCGAAGGATGCTGCAGGCATACCTTCCCTCAAGGTGATGGATAAGATGTCGGAGGATGGAGAGGAGGACATGCCAGAGGATTTTTAGCATTGCAGTGGATGGACCATACGCCTCCACTGCCTAGCTCTAACCGCTTTGCATGTTTGCCCATAGAATCTTTTAATACAGTTCCTTCTCTTGATTCTTCTACATGCAAACCGGTTGAGACCTCCACAGCCGTACTACCCCCTCTTCCTCCTACATCAGCCAAAGCTCATCCTCCTCCCCAAGTGCGCCTTCCCAGCTGGGAATGCCGTCTTCCATGCAAGTACACAGTGGCTTCCATCCCATCAGCTACCTCCCTCTCTCTAGGGGTAGAGATAGAGACTACAGATACGCAGCGTACACAGCAAGTCCAGGCTCTTCTGGATAGTGGGGCCACTGGACTCTTCATGGACATCGCATTTGTTGAGAGGCATCAGCTGACCACCCGACCATTGACCTGACCCATTCTGGTATACAACATTGACAGTACCCTCAATGAAGCTGGCTCTATTCAGTGTGTGACAGAGTGTATCCTCCACTATCACAACCATGCAGAACGGGCAGTGTTTGCCGTCACTAGTCTAGGGAAGCAGAATATCATCCTAGGCTATGCCTGCATAACCCAGATATTGACTGGTCTACTGGGGAAGTCAAAATGAGTCAATGTCCACGTCAATGCTCTACCTGTGCAGAGGAAGCCCGATTGGAACATTGTGCACGTGCTCGAGAGCGAGCCTCAGTCCAAGCCTGCCAGTGTGGTCCCCTGCCCTACCCTGACCTAGACCTGTTGGACCCTCCTCCCTTAGCATTCCCTTGTAAGGAGGCCCCTCACAAGGATGCTTGTAGGGATAGAGAAGACTCCAAACCAGAACAGGCTGGCAGTAGCAGCCTACCAGGAACCCCAGAGCCTGACACTCCTGACAAAGTCATTGAGGAGGGTGATCGGATCCTCACTGCCTTGCCACCCCAATCTTTGGACGTTGCAGAGGTCTGTGCCAGTCAGACCACGTTGCAGCGTCTAGCAGAGGCTTTCACCCGGAATGTGCAACCAAAGTCCTTCTGAGATGCCGTACCGGACTATCTTCATGACTTTGAAGACGTGTTCTCCAAGACCTCCTTTGACTCCCTCCCAGAGCACAAGCAGTGGGATCATGCCATAGAGTTAGTTCCTGATGCAGAGCCCTCAAACTGCAAGGTCTACCCACTTGCGCCAAAGGAGCAGGATGAGCTGGATGCCTTCCTCCAGGAGATCCTCGAGTCTTGTAGAATTTGCCCTTCCAAGTTGCCTATGGCCTCCCCTGTCTTCTTCATCAAAAAGAAGGACAGCTCCCTTCAACTGGTGCAGGACTATTGTATGCTGAACACCATCACTGTCAACAATTGCTACCCCCTCCCCCTCATCTCCGAGCTCGTCAATAACCTCCAAGATGCACAGTATTTCACCAAGTTAGATGTCTGCTGGGGCTATAACAACGTGCGCATCAAGGAAGGAGATGAGTGGAAGGCCATATTCCAGACAGATTGTGGGCTGTTTGAACCACTGGTCATGTTCTTCGGCCTCACCAATAGCTCAGCTACATTCCAGACCATGATGAATGACATCTTCCATGACCTCATTGCAGAAGGAGTGGTGTGTGTATACCTCAATGACATCCTCATCTTTACCAAGACCCGAGAGGAGCACCACCGCATTGTATGCTTGGTTCTAGAACAACTCCGCCAACACCAGCTCTATCTCAAACCTGAGAAGTGCGAGTTTGAGTAGACCTGAGTGGAATACCTTGGACTCATCATCTTGCATGGAACAGCAGAGATGGACCCAGTGAAGGTAGCTGGAGTAGCAGACTGGCCAACACCTTGGAACAAGAAGGAGGTCCAATCTTTCCTAGGGTTCACCAACTTCTACTGGCAGTTCATTCAGGACTTCTCTCATCATGCCCGCCCTCTCTTTGACTTAACTTCAAAGGACCAGCCTTGGCAGTGGACAGACGCTCAGCAAACAGCCTTCGAGACTCTGAAATGTGCAGTGACCTCCCAGCCAGTTCTCATCTCCCCGAATGACAGCCTGCCATTCCATGTAGAGGCAGAAAGCTCAGACTTTGCCACTGGAGCTGTCCTCTCCCAGCAGTCTAAGGAGGATGGGAAATCTACGTGCCAAATGACCCAGAATTGAGGCGGCGGATTGTACAGCAGCACCATGATTCTAAGGTGGCAGGGCACCCAGGACGCTGGAAGACTCTGGAACTGGTGTTGCGCAACTACTGGTGGCCCCAGATGTCACACTATATTGGTCCCTACACCAGCACTTGTGACATGTGCCTTAGAACCAAGCCCTCCCATCAGGTGCCAATGAGTGAGCTGCACCCTCTTCCTATTCCTAAAGAAAGGTGGAGCATGGTCTCAGTGGACTTCATCTCAGAACTGCCAGATGTGCATGGCTAGGTTGTGGACAGCGTAGGAAAGAGAGCGCACACTTCATCCCCACCACTACCACCTGCTCCGCACTGGGTGCTGCCAACCTGTGCCACAAAAATGTCTGCAAGTTGCATGGCCTCTCTGATGCCTTTGTGTCAGATCAAGGTCCCCAGTTTATTGCAGAATTCACCAGGGAACTGTACCACCTGTTGGGGATCAAGCTTCAGGCCTCCACTGCATATCACCCCCAGTCAGATGGCCAGACAGAGCACGTCAACCAGGAGCTAGAACAGTACTTCTGGATCTTCTGCAGCAAATGGCAAGATGACTGGGATGAGCTGCTCCCGGATGCAGAGTTCCAGTACAACAACTATGTGCACTCCACAACACAGACCATACCTGTGAGAGGATGCTCACAATGTGGGATACTCCTCACAAGGCAAGGCCAAACTCAGGAGCTGAACTCAGGGGTTGAGACGAGCAAGCATGGCAGTGAGCAAGCCATAACGGCCAACTGGCAGCGGCGACAAGCAGGAGGACGCAAAGAGAGAGACAAGGAAGTGAAGACTGCACTATGGAGCTCACAGTCGTTCTTAGTGTATAGGCCCAAAAGAACTGCTATTGCTAGGAGTGGGGATACTTCATATCCCACTCCTACCTATATACTACATCGGTAATACCTATTACTATGATACTTTGACTAATAGGCCTGGTCTGTAATAAGCTACATAATGTAAGCGCATATAACCCTTGCGTGGTGTCAAGAGCATAGTCCGGTACATGGTCCCTCCTTGTCACAGTTTTGGGGCTGATCCGAGTTCTTGCAGTGTGCTTTCTGTGCCTGCTGGAGAGATCCCTGTGAGTTTGCAGTTCCAGAGGTAGGGTCACAACAAGACTTGTCCATGTGTGAGGCTTGTTGTGCCCGTTATGAGAGGTGCTCGGTATCACAACTCTGGAAGGCAACTTGCATGGCAGAGGAGCAGGGGTGGGATGTGGAGTGGGTTTTGGCGCAGATAGTGGTGGTTTCCAAGTCTGGGGTGAGGTCTGGGTGTGCACAGGGAGCTTTTTGGGAGTCCAGGGGAAGTGGTGTGGGATGTGGAGGTGGGGTGAAGGTGGGGCTGCTACAAGGAGCGCAAAGGTTGTCAGGGGTCAGTTCCGGCAGGCGGTGGGCATCCTCTCCATCTGATCAGCCCCTCAAGCATTCATGAAGGTCTCCCTCCCCCAAGGTGGGTCCCCCCGGGGAGCATATGTACTCCCCTCAGACTGGAAGGCTTCTAGGCCCTGCTTCCCTAACAATGGCCCATGGAGTCTCGGCGATAGAGGTGGCAGCACATTGGTGGGCAGAGGCTTTGATGGGGGAGATCACTTGGAGAGACACGGAGTTGCAGGAGGTCCAGAGGGAGCAGGACGTGGCGAGACAGGAGCTGGAGGTTGGGGTGGAGGCAGGGCTGCAGAAGGTTCATGCAGAGTTGCAGGAGGTCTAGGCAAAGTTGCAGGGAGTGTGGAGAGAGCAAGACGCAGCAAGGAGGGAGTTGGAGGCAGCCATGGGGGTTGTAAATACCTGGGTGGTGGAGGTACGGGATCTCTGAGCAAACATCTGGCAGCTCGAGGACACAGTGATAGCTTTCCAGGCGTGTCCAGCATTCTTGTTGTCCTGGTCCAATGCATTAGAAAGGCAGATTGTGGAGGCAGGTGCTCTCTGAGTTGAGAGGGAGGTAGCAGCCTGGAGGCAGGATTGGGCTTTGCAGGAGGTGGCCACAGGGTGGGGCAAAGTGATGCATAAGTGCTTCAATCCTAATTCCCTTGCTAACTGACCTAGGCCTTTAGGCTAGGTGCAAGAGCATCAACTCCTGCTGGACGCATCCTCGGCAGTGTTTGCATCCCTCTATCCCAGCTGCATCACTTGTCACTGCCAAAGGTCAAACATGGCATGGCACAACTTGGTTGGGTGCTGGTGGGGCATTATCGATGAAATGTGGTAGCTCCAGGGACTTGGCTGGACATGGTGGTGGATGCTGGCAAGCCTTTGCCATGTCAGGAGGACTATGTGGCAACTGTGGCAGTGCAGCTGAAAGTGGCAATGCTGGTCGAAGAGATGGCAGTGCCAAGGGAGGGGTATGGCATGGGGGAGATCAAGTGAATGGGGGTGGGGTCTGGTCTCTTGTCCACTCTGTTTCCGTGTCTCATACTGTACTATTAGAATTTGTAGATACTGGTCCTTGTCATCTTTCTAGTCATTCTGAAATACACTTTTTGGGATGCTGTAATTAGTGAGAGTTGCAGAAAAGGGCAAAAGGGCTTAGGAGTACTGGTGGGAGTTAAATCCCTAATGAATCCAGAGGCAGGGTTAGGCCCACTGTTGCCATCTGTAAGTTCTAGTCCCAGGGGTCCCAGGGCTTGTTGGGGTGTTGCTGGCAGAAGTCCTGGAGTGCCAAGGAAGCTCTGGAGAGGTTCTTGCAGAGCTCTCAGGTATTGTCTTCAGGGCCATAACTCTTCCAGTGTACAAGGTAGAGGATCTGGTTGTAGACTTGTTGGGAATCAAGGACTTGGTTGACTTTGTAGTGTTTGTTGCCGTCAAGTTTGATTGGAGGAGGTCGCCTAGCTTGTTGGCTGGAAAAGGGGTCTGGAACATACTTCTTGAGGAGGCAGACATGGAATACTGGGTGGAGTCCTTTGAGGGCCAGGAGTAGTTCGAGCTTGTAGGCATGCATCGAAACCTTCCAGAGGACTTTGAAGGGTCTGAAGCGTTTGTGGTCAAACTTTGGGGAGGGTCAGCAGGTTTTAATGTTGCATCAATCGAGCTACACAAGGGTCCCATAGGCCCAGTTGCGGGTAGGTTTGTGGCAGGAGTTGGCATGTTTAGTGTAGGCCTTGTTGGCAATGTCAATTTTCTCCCAGAGGAACTGATGGAGGGACCGGAGACCTTGCGCAACTTTGTGGATGATGCGCAAGGAGATGTTATCAAGGGAGAGGTGAGCCGGGGATGGTAGCTCTTGGTGGCGTAGAAAGGGGAAACTCCAGTGGTGGAGTGGGGCATGTTGTTGTAAGTGAACTCAGTCAGGGGTAGGTTGTGCCACAAGTTGTCCTGCTGGTAGTTAACATAGAGGCAGAGGTACTGTTCCAAGGTCTGGTTCACATGTTTGGTCTGTCCATCAGTCTCCGGATGGTATGTGGTGGATAGGCTAGTTTTTATCTCCAAAGCCTTACATAGAGACTGCCAGAGAGGACTGCAGTCAGAGATGTCATCAGGAAGACCATGCTTGGAGAACACATGCTCGAGAAAGATCCCAGGCAAACTCCAGGGCATTGTTGATGGTGCGACAGGCAATGAAGATAGCCTGTTTTGTAGAGTGGCATACCACTACAAGGATGGCATTGAAGCTGCCAGAGTCAGGGAGTTTGACAATATGGTCCAGGGAGATTGACAACCAGGGGTGGCAGCCAACTGGGAGGGGTTTAAGGAGACTGTAGGGGCAGTGGTGGAGGACTTTGGCTTGGAGGCAGGATTTGCAGGCCCAGACGTACCATGTGACATCTCACTTGAGGCCTGGCCAAAAGTAAGTCCATGAAATGAGTTGGACAGTCTTACAGATTCCCATGTGCCCCCACAACTTGTGGTTGTGGTGTTGCTGGAGTATGTCGAGACGTATGCTCTTGTGGTCCAGGGCATAGATTTGGCCATCCCAGAGGAGAAGGGAGTTATCTAGGGATAGGGTGAAGGTTGACTGGGTTGGTGGGGCATTCTCCAGAGAGTTCTGGGGGTTGTGCTGGGTGAAGAAGGGGTCTGGAGGTGTGTTGTGAATTTTATGTAGAATCCCTTCTTTGTTCATAATCAGCACAGCATGAAGGTGTTCAGGGGGGATTACCACTTGATGGTTAAAGGAGTTCCACTGCACTTCAAATGCTTTCTTTGGGTAGACGTCTGGTTATTGAGTGAGGGCATTGAGTTTGGCTCCAAGGTGGCCAGGGCAGTAGTGTATAGTGAAGTCGTACTCTGAGAGAATTTTGGACCAGCAAGCTTGTTGACAGCTGAGTTGTTTTGTGGTCATGAAATACTGGAGGTTGTTGTGGTCAGAGTAGACCTGGGTTTGATGTGGTGCTCCTGTAATGGGACATCTCTTCCTGAGCCTATACATTCCTTCTCCTTCCATACATCCATCCTCCCCTTCCCTTTCCCTTTCCTTTTTTTCCATTGCACTCCAAGACAATGGGGAGGGAGGGGTCATAGTGCCAGAGGATCAGGGCGGAGGTAAAGACAGATTTGAGGAGTTTGAATATGCTTTGGCACTTACTGTCCCAGTTCCATGGAGTGTCCTTCTGGGTGAGCCGGCTTGATGTTATTTGACAAATGCAGTGTCCATGAAGAGTCTGGTATCCCCACTATCTAGAAGAGCCTGGACTTGCTGTGTATTCTGCATGTCTGTAGTCTCTATCTCTACCTCCAGAGAGAGGGAGGTAGCCAATGGGATGGAAGCCACTGTGTACTTCTGCAGAAGGTGGTGTTCCCATTTTGGAATGCACACTTGGAGAGGGGGAGGAGCTTTGTTGGGTGTAGGAGGAAGAAGGGGTAGTATGGCTGCAGAAGACTCAACTGGTTCACATGTAGAAGAATCAAGAGAAGAAGTTGTATCTGAAGATTCTACAGACAAACATGCAAAACGGTTGGAGCTTAGGCAGTGGAGGCATACAGTCCATCCACTGTGATGCTAAAAATCCTCCGGTACATCCTCATCAGCACCCTCCGGCATGCTATCCATCATCTCCAGAGAGGGTACCCCTGCAGCATCCTTTGTGGCCAGGAGCTCCATGATGAGCACGTCTTGTTTGTCAGCAGACAGGTAGCACATGTCAAGCCCATCTGGGCAGCTGCGAGCCCAGTGCCCAGACTTCCCACAATGGCGGCACACAGAGGAAGGAACTCTTCCCTTCCTCCTGGCAGCATTGATGTCCATGGGCACTCCCATGGAGATCTTTGCTGGTGAAGCTGTGGCAGGGGCCAAAGGTGCTGGACCTTGTATGGCAGGGGCAGCTGTAGGTGCAGGTAATGGGGCTGGTGCCCAACAGATGGGGGGTTTAGCGGGGGGAGCCAGCAGCATCGGCAGATGCAACTAAAAGGTGTGAAATGTTTCAAACTGTTTGTTGGCATGGGTGTTTTGATCCACCAGACACACCATTGCAATCCAGCCCTCTATGTCCTCATCCTGGGGGCATCCATCCACATACCATTGATCCACTTACAGACTGATGGGGTTGAGCCCATGTCAGAAGTGGAGAACCAGCTGTGCAGACCTGGGGAACCCCAAACAACAAACCAGCTGTTTGAACCCATCAATATATGCATCAAGGGTGTGGCCCTGCTGGTGATAAGAGGTGCCCTCTAGCATGAGGGCAGCGCATTGCGCCTTGTCAGGGTGCATGAACTCAGAGAGGAACCAAGATTCAAAAGCAGCCCAGTCAGGGAACATGTTGGTATTGTCCTCTAAGATCTCCTATGCCAAGTCGGCAGCATGGTGATATGACCCAGTCAATGCTGGCTGCCCAACACTGACAAGTCGAACCAAGCACATGACCTCAGCACATGACCACTACCAACTGACCACTACCGACCGACCGCTAACGACACCGACCGTTACTGACAGTCGCCTTAACAACCAGGCCAACCTTGGACAATCCAGCCCCCTCTACGGCCCCCAACTGGTGGCCAACAATTGATTGTATTCGCGTTACCAATGACCCAACGATTGTAAACTTATTTTCATCTACAATTTTCACTTACAATTCTCCGTCTCGATCTACTTACAATTTTCTTGTATTACTTACAATTTTCCTATTCAATAGTGGCCCCCAACATGCACTATCCCATGCAACCGCTATGCTTACTATCTCTTACCAGTTTCCCCTTTTATCATCTTCCCTACCTATAAATACTGCCCTGTCAGTAGCTAAATATCATCAAATCATACCAGAGTCTAGTCCCCATTTCAGACTACACTTAAGATCTCGTTCACACTCTCGCTTTGTTAATGGCTGATTTGGATTTACCCAATCCAGTCTTCCTCAGTTTCTGCGCTCAGCTTAATGGTATCGTTGAACTTAGCACTCATTGTCTTCATTACGTGCCATACGGGCGCCCTTGCTTTGCCTTTGTCAAGCACCATACGGGTGCCCTCATCTCACCTTTGTTAACACTAGCGCTTATGGCTAGCAACTCATATATTTCCATTAACTCCTCTTAAATTCCTTAATGACCTCCTGGGTCTTTACAGATCTCTCAACCTGCTGCAATTCGGTAGCGACACTAACGGCTGCACCGTTATCACTTACTGCTCTCTCGCTCTTCCTTACTGACTCCAACCTCACAACTTCTTACTGAGTTTCTGGGACTTTGCTTGACTCCTCTCACACACACATAATGCTACTACTTGCTAGCTATCCCTATCTAGCTGGTCTTGTTGGTTGTTTCCTGCACAGCAGCTAGGCAGCAAGTCAGCGCATCAACGGCCCACATTCATGTACAACAATGTCCACTTGATGGTCTGCACTGGATTGCTGAAGGAGAAGGCATGCAAGCTAATGTACAGCTTACAGGCTATCGAGAATTGATGTCCCTGAGCCCAATTGCTGTCAAAGGAAGGGGGAGGGGCAGCCTTAATTGCAGACAAGGTTTTAGGGACAATTGTTGTTGCGATGGGGGGCAACGGGGTGACAGTCACTGCCGGAAGGACTCCAGTGGTGGAATGATCTGGAGTCGGCAATGGGGAGGCATTGGAGAGGGCAGAGGGGCTGAGGGTGACTCTAGTGAAGCAGAGTACATGAAGGAGATGAGTTCTTCAAGCTGAGCCTGCATAGTGGAGAATTGCTGAGAGAGAGCAAGTTGGGTGGTGTTGGAGGTGGAAAGGCCCTGTTATACAGCCTGTAACTGGGCATAGGCATCATCCTGAGCAGGGGCAGAGGTGCCAGAGGCAGGAAGAAGGTCTGAGGCTGGGGTAGCAGGCATGGTAGAGAAGGGACCAAGAGGTGACTAGTGGGAGAGCTAGCAGGCAGGAGTAGGGCCCTGGAGGCAGAAGAGAGGCAGACAGGGGAGCACAACTGCTTGGGTGAACCCAGACCAGTTAGGAGAGACTTAGTCTGCTGTAAGGGCAACCTCAGAGAGCTGTGAAACTCACACAACTGGCAGAGGGATATCCAAAGATGTATTAGCAAGTGGCTACAGTGTACAGGGCTAGCTACTCACTTGGCAGAGGGATATCCAAAGAGAATAAGTCTGAGGAGTCCCTATGCCAGGATGTGGATGCTTCTGGGGCCCCAGAAGCATGGGAATCAACTGTATAGTACACATAAGCCACTGAAAAAGGAGTGTGGGAATAAAAGATGAAAAACTCGGACATTGCCAGAGAATGGATTGGTTATGTCCATCAGGTGACTCTGGCAAGTCAGGTGGTCAGGGGTCAGATGACCAGGAAGGAATCAGATGACCTTGGGAACAATGTCAGGTGATCAGAAATGCGGACATAATATGTACAGATAATATCTAAAGGAGAGAAGAAGAGAAAAGGAAGGGAAAAAAGGAAAGGAGAAAGAAGAGAATGGTCCCTGGGGATTGTCCCCTTACAAACTCATTAAGCAATGGCTTACCAACTTCAAACAACTGCTGGGCCTTAACAACAAAGCCCTTGCCACCTTCCTTTATTATGCTAGTGGCTTCTTCCTTGCTAACAGTAAACTTTGGTAACATAACCATAATGGCAAACATAAGCTCTTCATACCGACTGACTCTTGACTTTGTATTCTATGCACCATGCACAACAACCTTGGACATCGCAGTCTATTTGCTACAAGAGCCACCTTGTTGAAATGCTTCTGGTGGTCCTAGGTAGCAGCCGACATCATTTGGTACATATGTTTGTGCCACATCTGCCAAGTTCACCAAACAACCAAAGTCCTCATACTGCCTACCATCACTATGCCTGCCACCCTCTTCAGCAAAATCTATATCGACACAATGTTCATGCTGCCCTCTAACAAGTTCAAGTACATCATTCAAGGATGCTGTTCATTAATCCACTACCCCAAATTCTGCATGCTCGCTTGTGAAAATACCAATGCTATTGCCAAGTGGCTCTTCAAAGACATCATCTGCCAGCCCTTAACAAAATTGTTACCAATAACAGCCCTCCCATCATCAAAGCTGTTGCTTATCTCGCTAAGAAGTACTATTTGAACCACATTTGTATCTTCGGTTACAACAAATGCACTAACAGTATTGCCAAACAACCCCACTTTGACGTTAGACAAGCCCTTTTCAAAGCCATTAACAGAGACCAGTTCAAGTGGAGCTCAGCTGCTTACTCTGTCTTCTGGTCAGAACATGTTACTGTCTGCCAATGCATGGGCTGTTCTCCTTACTACGCAGCTACTGGTACCCATCCTTTATTTCCTGCCAACATCGTCAAAGCAACCTACCTCCAGCCACCTCCCAATTCCTTGTTAATGACTACCGACCTCATTGCCCAATGTGCCATTGAGCTCCAATGCAGACAAGCCAACCTTGACCATTTACATGACATTGTTCTTACTGCCCGCCATTTAGCTGCTATTTGTTTCAAACAAAAACATACCACTATGATTTGAGACTATGACTTCAAGCTAGGAGACCTAGTATTGATGAGAAACACATGCATAGAAGTCACTCATAACAAGAAAATGCAACCTCAATACCTAGGACCGCTAGTGGTGGTCTCATGTAACTGAGGCAGCGCTTACATTCTCTGCAAACTAGATGGATCTGTACTCCACTGACTGGTAGCTGCCTTTTGTTTAGTCCCTTACTTTGCCCACAAACACATTCCTCTCCCTACCAATGCATTTGATATCAACACTGACCGTTTAACAATCTTAGAAGAAATCAACTTACTAGACAATGAAGACACACCTGATAATCACAAAGAACTGTTGGACAACACCGTTGAAGAAGACTAGAAAACACCGTTTACAGAATCTAAATGGTCCCCAACTCCTTGGCTGGGCCTTCTTCCTTGTCCTACTCTAACCAGCACCATTTAGCTCTTCTAGTAGGCGTCAGCACTTCATCTTCACTCAACTCCACTACCAACCAGCTTCTTACCACTCCCTTCCCCTCCACTTGGCCACCCTCCTGACATGTCAGCAGGCCTAATGTCCACTTCTTCACAGTAAGGGCCTTACTGGCTGCATTGAGTTCCTGTTGGCCCTCCAAGTACTTCCTAGCAGCCTTGACCAAGGCTGTGTCCTCTGCTTTCTTCTCCTTGTGGCCCCCACAACAACTGCGCAACAATTGACCATGGGTGGAACACCCCTTGCTTACTTTGTTGCATCAGAAGCAAGGAAAGGTGCCAGTAGGATACCAGCACCCTTTGGGATTGTTGATGGCCCAGCAACCATTGCACTACTGGCCACTGTTAGCAAGGAAATGTTAAAGAGCAACAAAGAAATTCTTACCACCCCGACCCACTCTTGAAATGCTGCCCTCACAGTGGGGGCCACCAACTTCTTCTCATTCCTCCTGACATGTTTGCCCGCACCCAGACCTTTGTCCAACACCTTAACGACATTGCTAAGCTCTTAGTGACACTGTTAATACTTACCACCATTGGCGCCCATCATTGTGTCCTCCACCTCCATCTCTCCTGCTGGCATTGCCCCCTTAACACAGCCATTAGCATAGCAAAATCACCGTTAACAACAAAACAACTTACAAAATGCTTGTCAAAAGGCTGTGTCCAGGTCTCTTCCCAGTACTTTGCATAAAGCCCCTTCACCCACCGCCTCCTGCTCCAGCCAATGCCATACATCACTCCCTCCTGCCAACTCAAACCAATGAAGGTAAGTCAACAGGATTGAGGTTGCCACTGCCTATGGATTTGTAGGGAGCAGCATGTGCCCCATTGCTAGAACCTTGGACACCTTCTCCAAAAACTCTTGCACTGCCACAAACTGTGCAAAGGTAGTTGCATAATTGAAAAAGGCCGGAGTTGATGTCCAGAAAGTTGCTGGGATTCTTTTGTAGTTTTTGGTATGACACATGGACCAAGACCTCCCCCACACAGACCATGATTAATGATCACAAGACTTTGAGGATTTTTCTTTTGACTGAGGACAGTTAGTTTTTCAGTCAAGGGGAGATGATATGACCCAGTCAGTGCTGGCTGCCCAACAACAATAAATCAAACAAAGCACATGACACGGGCATGTGACCACTACTGACCAACCCCTAATGACACCAACCATTACTGACAATTGTCTCAACAACTGGATTGACCTTGGACAATCCAGCCCTTCTATGGCCCCTGACCGGCGACCAACAATCGATTGTAACCACATTATCAATGGCCCACCAATCATAAATTTATTTTCCTTCTCTTGTTTTTACTTACAATTTTCTTTGACAATCTACTTACAATTTTCTCATATTACTTACAATTTTTTCCTATTCAATAGTGGCCCCTGTCATGCGTTATCACATGCAACTGCTATGCTTACTATCTCTTACCGGTTTCCCCTTTTGCCACCTTACATACCTATAAATACTGCCCTGTCAGTAGCTAATCATCATCAAATCATACCAGAGTCTAGTCCCCGTTCCAGACCACACTTCAGATCTCTTTTTGCTCTCGCTTTGCTACTGGCTGATTTGGGTTTACCCAGTCCAGTCTCCTCTCACTTGTCACTAAGCTTAATGGTATTGTTAAACTTAACACTTGTCACCTTTGCTAAGTGCCATACAGGCACCCTTGTTTCGCCTTCATTAAGCACCATACAGGTGCCCTAGTCAAGCCTTTGTTAATGCTAGCACCTATGGCTAGCAACTCATATATTCCCGTTAATTTCACCTTCACCTCTTAACAACCTTCTGGGTCTTGATTCACAGATTTCTTACCGCTGCAATTCAGTAGTGACACTAACAGCTGTACCATTACTTCTTACCATTTACTTCCACCTTCTTACCAACTCTGACCACATCTCCTTAATGGGTTTCTGGGACTTTGCTTGACTCACCTCACACACATGTAATGCTACTACTTGCTAGCTACCCTATCTGGCTGGTCTGATTGGTTGTTTCCTGCACAGCAGCTAGGCAGCAAGACAGCACATCAATGGTCAGTTGCTTGGACAAAGAGTCACACCCTGTAGCAGAAGTTTATACAATAATAGTCATTGATACTAGGGCTCTTTGAATGTGAAATCTGATGCTTTCTTCCTTTGCAACCTCATTGCTATAGGAGCAATTAGCATAAGCTTGAAGCTGCACATCTTGTTCTGCATTGTCTTCTAATTCTATTACCTTGCATTGCAAGTCAGAATCTTGAGTGTCGAGGGTGTGTTCAAATTTGGTATTGGTACATTTGACCTGCATGTGGATGGTCTCATTGGTACTCTTACAGTTTGATGAAAGAATGACCTACATACATTGGCAGGATGTCTCTACATTTCATTTCATTTGGCAGTCTTCTTTACAATCTAGCAATGTCAATCAGTATGTATTCTACAATCAATACTTGCACAGAGCTCACCTGCTCCAGAGAGAGAATTAGGAGTTTGAGAAAAGTAATATTGTTATTGTCTTGGCATGAGTGCTTTCCAAAGCCCTACAAGTGACAAGTCAAACAAAGGATGACTGAATAACTGAATGACCTAATGTATGTAGAACTAGTTCTTGGCAGTTGCTCACTTCATTTCCTTGTTGATGCTTTTTAGAAGGAGCATTGTTTATATGACTGACTCTTTCTTAGTTTTGCTTGTTGACTCTGTGAGTCATTATGGCATGCTTGGAAAATAGAGGTTGCACTTGGGGGTCTACAGACATAGAAGGCAAGTCCTGCAACCTAGACATGACACCTGACAAAGCCTAATTTTTCAAATGAGACAATAACCCTGTAGTCAATGACAACAAATCCTTGACAATCAACATTGATCCTTGTCTATTGGTGAAGTTCTCAGTGTCATATAAGACAACCAAGACACAAAGTTCAGGGCTTCTGACACAATGAACTAGCTTAGCTAGCACATGTAGTATGATGTTTTAATATAGATTTTGGATTGGATTGTTAAGTGGTCTAATGACTCTTTATTGAGGTATCAATAAGATTGGCCTAAGGTCCCCACACCCTGGGGAGCTGGAGCCACACTCTATCAAACCTGTTTTTCCTCCTCCTATCCTTCTCCCTTTTATGTCCCTTCATCTGTGCACAGACCATTTGCCTGAGCATTTATTATGAATGCTACAGAATTGTTATACTTTCTTTTTCTTTGTCGGACATCACCCAAATCACGCCCTGGGTGATTCCATCATTTTATCTAACTTTCCAATCCACGACTCATTCTGTCCATGGATTTTTACTCCCTTCTCCTTTATTCTCCTGCTTTCCTCTTGTTTCTCCACATTACTTCCTCCCTTCTTTCTCCCCTACCCCTTCCTCCATCCTTGCGGACATGTTCGTGCCAACCTTTGGTTACTTCCGTCCCGGTTCCACTTGATTCGGCCCTAATTTTGGTTTAACGACGCCACCTTAATTATTCGAAACCTTATTTGCTTCCTTCAGCGATTTCCTCCTCTCCTGCCACGTCAACACTTCCCATGGCTTTTCTTTACGCCCTTCTATGCCTTACGATCTTCCCCATCGCTGCTGACCTCATTTGACACCCTTTGATGGATTATGTCGCGTGCAACATACTTTTATTTCCACGTTCTCTTTCTTTTCTTCATTTCGACTTCCAATTCTCATTCGGTCCCTTATTCCGTGTGTCATTCCTCCTATCATTCATCCTGTCATCACAATTCCTGCCCTGCCGTTCCCCATTGCCCTTGCTGTTTGTTCGGCGCTTTTCTCCTCCTCCTCCACCCTCTTTGCATTCCTTATTCTGCCTGTTAACGGGCCCGTGGTGCGTTTCTCTTTCTCTTTCTCCGTTCCTTTTGATTTTTCTTTTTCCTCCATTACTTATTCCTCTTTCTTCTTATTCTTCCTTTCTTCAATTTACCCCTTAATTTCCCTTCTTTCGGTTCGAAAAGGATTCTCTAAGCTAGGGTTTTAAATTTTTTCTCTGAGAACTACAACGAGTATTAAAAAAGGATTTGTTCTCCGAATCTTTTTCCTGGACACCATGTGCCAATGCTCAAAGTTCTCATACCCTCGCAGCAGCACGGATACCAAGTCGAAGTTGTGATCCTTTCTCTGCCTGTCCTGGAAGCGTCGGGACCATCACGAGAGCCGCCTCTCGGCGGGTTTCCTTCGACTCTGACGTTGCAATAATTTCAAAATTCCCTACGAGCTCGAACAGGAATGCTTGTAACTCAATGATTGCAAATTTCCATCCAATGCATGCTCTGTGAAACAAAATTCATAGCTGCATCACTTTTTTTGTATAGCAGGTACATACCTTATGCCGCCAGAGAAGGTGAACCTGGAAGGGAGCATAAGAAATCATTGGAGATAGAACGAGAATTAGTTAGTACTTACAAATTGCCCACGACACCAATGGATGCTATTTTTTTCACCCTTGCGTCAAGCCAACGCTCAGGATCGAAAATGTCTGCGTCCATCCCAAAGACATCCTTATTTCTGCTCATCCTATATGAGTTTGAGGGACTGTACAATGACAATAGCACTCGCCTGTTATAACTGCTGATAGATGTTACAACTCTCTGGCCTTTTGCAACGGGAATCTCTCTGATGACATTCCCAGATGCAGTCATAACAGGCTGGGAAAGGGGGATGATGTCGTCCTTAGCCGCCTCCCTCATAAGTGAAATGACGACGGGGTGATAGCGAAGCGTTTCCTGCCACAATATATCAGTCGCAGTTGGAACAAGAGAAAGGGCTACTCGACAACTCGCCTTCAGAACGGCATTCAAGTACGGCATAGAGTCCAGATCTACCGTTGTGTAATCCAAATCTCCACGAGCGATAACAGCCTGTTTGACGTTTCTGATCTCTTCGCGCAGTTTTTCCTGAATATCAGGACGGCGCGACACTTCCAACAATGCCCAGCTGAGGGTGTTTGCCGTCGTTTCATGCCCGGCAAGGATGATAACTCTGGCGTTGTTAAGGATGAATTATACTGCACAAAGGCGTCAGCTGAATGGAAATACTCACCGCATGACCCCTAGTAATTCTTCGTCGTTAAGTCGAACGTTCTCTTTTTCGGATGCATTTGCTTTCACTAATTATCATTTCAGCAACTTCGAAGTCACTATCTGTGTATTGCATACCAAGTAGAGTCATGAGATCACGGCTTCCTTTGCCCTGAAGAAGAGCTTCTGACTTTCGTTTGATAAGCTCTTTTGAAACTTCTTCTGAGAGTCTGGCCGCTTTCTGGGCGTGGAGAAATCTCTTGCTCTTGCTATGATTTCCAATAAATTCACGAACGAATTCAGGCATACGCAGCATGATATTTGCGAACAGAATCTGATGATTCGTGAGGGCTCCGAAGATATCCAGCCTACGTTGTATAAACACAATAGGCCAAAGCAGAGTCATGGTGTTGGACCTACAAGAGATTAGCGTACGCCTTTCCAAGTGCGTTATCGTCGTTGTCAAGTGTTCCAAATCGATAGTCGAATGCAACTGTGTAATTCGCTTTGAGAAATTTGAAACACATGGACGCCTCAATTTTCAGAGAAATGGTAACATACCTTCCCCGATGGCATCTAATGCGCACCGTGATGCCCATGAAGGGACATCAACATAGCCTACTTCACCCCCGTTTGACACGATGATGTCTTTCCACTTTTCTACCATCTAGATGCAAGCGAGAATTAATCTGTGAAAAAATCGTAAGGAGCCTTTCTTTACCTTTGATACGTGGTATGAAAACACAGGAAGAGATCTCTTGGCTTCTGGACCAGAGAAGCCCGGCAAGAGTACTTTTCTTTGGCGCTTGTGGATTTCACCTATGGAACGAAACATCAAATAGCTGTGTATATTGCGGCGCTAGAAAAGCCTACCGTCAGCCC
This sequence comes from Termitomyces sp. MG145, assembly GCA_003313055.1. NCBI lineage: Eukaryota > Fungi > Basidiomycota > Agaricomycetes > Agaricales > Lyophyllaceae > Termitomyces > Termitomyces sp. MG145. The sequence continues at coordinate 8,563 of QGOB01000611.1, read as the reverse complement.
ACAATATACCTCTGCCAGAGACGATTCGAGAACTTTCTCTGCGCTCCGCAGGCTTCAGAAAATTATATCCAGATGTCTGAAAAATATATTGTATGCCCCTTGGGTCAGATAAATGAAGTAGATCCTCCTGGTTTTAACGTTCAGACATAGAAACGGGAAAGACATATCAACCCACTCCTAAAAATCCCTTGGTTCTATAGACGTCTCCGAATTCTGCCTGCCATTTGAACTCGGCCTAAGCAAAGAAGTTCTTGTTGGATATAATACAGAGGCTAGGACACAGACAGACCTCTGCAGCCTGTCCTTTGGCTATCTCGTTTAAATGACCTGCACACCAAATTCAGGCCTCGATTATCCAGAGAACTTTTGAAATACACTGTCCACCTACCAAAAATGAGCGATCCACCTCCAGGACCGGGAATGCGAGAGATAGAGGTTCTCCTCAGACGATACAAGATCTGGAGGAGAGTGGCGACTATAATACCAATCAGAGCGGTGAAAGTAATGGGTGTCATAGTTCGACTGGTAGGTAGATGATATCAAGACAGACCTATCTCCTCTTTTATCTCGGCGGTAATGAACACGATCTCTCTATCTAGCGAAGAAATCCACAAGGGTGTGGAGCAAATGGATTTGTATCTTGTTCTGCGTGACAAAATCTATTCTCTTCTGTTCGGTCCGAGATTGTTGAGTAAAGGGGTATTCACTAGAACATCTTAACGTAAGGACACTCAAGGCGATTTTGTGTCTCCGTGAAGTTCATTAAGCCAATAGTCGCGCGATGAGATTGGAAGCCGAATGACAGTCACTGTAGACATATATGTCGACGGATTTACTGTTAGGAGGTCCGATCACGGGAAGATGGATCACAAAGATCATGAGAAGATATTCAAAGATCGATTACAAAGATCATGAGAAGATATTCGTAGATCGATCACAAAGATCATGAGAAGATGTTCATAGCTGGAATGAATGGATGAATGAATGAATGATTTCTATTTATGCCGCAGGCAAGCCACAATACAGGGCTGAGAGGCGGAGATAAAGTATGTCTTGTACTCTACACCTGTTATTTGTATCGAAGTTCGTTCTAATGTATTCATAGATGGATCATATAGGTCATGAGAAGATATCCATAGATGGATGATATGGACGGAATGAATGAATGAGTGAATGAAAGAATGAATTTGGCTTTGTCGCCGGTAAACCGCAATCACGGGCTAAGAGGCGGGGGTAAGGTAACGGTAGTACTCCCCTCCTAGTGTAAAGTGATGTACGTGGTAGTGTCCTGCGTGTAATGTATCGTTCGGTATTAGAGCTTTCCTCGCAGATGCTCGTGTGGCGTATGGAGATGGACGGATCACGAGTTTTTTGCCGGCTGACGTCACCTCAGGAGGATGTATGCAAGGAAATACTTAGGAAGGGAGGAATAGAAGGAGGAGAGACGTATCTTGTACTAGTGACAGAGCGCGTAACTACATACGACAGAAGAGATACTTCGGTTCTCAAAATTTGCAGCGTGACAGATTTCGAAGTATTATTGAAACTCAATTACCTTTCGACTTTGAGCGTTCTTATGGAAGTCTGCAGAACGGAACGGGATGAATGCGGCAACGCGGTCACGTGCTTCTTCATTCCCACCACTATCATCTCAGCCTTCGTTATTGTACAAATCGCGCTCTTCTTTCTTTTAGGTCTAGCTCAGTGCACTTCGCGTTATTGGCACCTTCTTCTTTCATGACTTCCTCGGACACACCCGCTTCATCATCTGGCTCGGCCTGGAGACACTGCCTCGCTACGCCTGTCACGATATACACGTGACGACTGTTCCTAGAGTCGTCGGGTCCTTGTGGCACATTTCTTTAGCTTATTCCATTTCGTTTCTAGGTACGCTATTTTGATACTCGCTTATCTACAATACATTTCGTTTCTAGACCTTGACTGCGCCGCATTTAGACTCGCTGGTCAGAACCTTACACTTGGAATAAGCTACCTTGAATTTTATTTTTCGAACCGCAATGACACAACCAGACATACCTGAATTCGTGACTAGACTCGGCAGCGAGGAACGTATCGCGGAGCTATTCACGACTACTTGTCGCGTCCGTTCCAATTCTCGGGCTCCATGATCCTCGCTAATAAATTATCAGTCTTCATCAACTTACGTGTCCTTTTTGCCTACCTGGTCTTGTACTGAGCGTCTTTCAGATGCCGAATACCCAGTCTACCGAAGGTCAAACATGGCGGAGACACGAGGAATGACTGGTCAAGACGGTGGTCCGTAACCCAAAATTTTCCAAGAACATCAAGTTGTGTCTTTTCTCGCAGAAGTTCAAAACAGGATTTCCAAGCCTCTTTTACCACGTTCAAAAGCTTCCAAAGTAAGACAGAACAATCTATTATATATATATATATTGGTGTAAGCCATGACATGGAACAATACATACAATGAGTAAAAACATCTCAATAATCCGGAATCAAAGTCAACCGCGGGCCGCAGCCTAGCCAGTATGCATGATATGCAGCTGGTTTACGCACTTGAGCAAACGTGCGTGGGTACATGTGGCTACTGTGAAACAGGAGTGAAGGAGATGTCATATATACATAGGTACGTACTTGCATATAATCGCGTATACATACGTTGGATGTGAGATGTGGAGATTGCCGACGTTTACGCGAGGAATGTCAATGGCGGCCATATGCATAATGTTCGCGAAAGGATACATGTTATGTAACAATCATCTCGACGTCTACCCAAGGAAGGAATGGGGTTGATACGGTCATGCGAACCGCTTTCAACGCGGCCCAGGCGAGAACGATGCGAACGGTCATGTGGGGCTATCAGCGGCCGGCTGGGAAAAAATGATCCGAAGGGGCTGGAATTTGCCGAGCGCATCTTTTGGGCTGTTTTTTGATTCAGAGCATCTCTTGTCAAAAACTCGCGTCATATCTTATCTCCTTGATCCCATGGCAACGGAGCACTCTGTCTTCGCCACGTCAGGGGAGGATGCAATAAATCGTACTCTTGATGTGTGTACAGATATCACTGCAGACAAACTTTCGCCATCTGAATTTGAAGAATTCTATGAAATACCGCGAACTGCAGAGGAGATTGTAAAGGGTAACTATAAACGAGTATGTGTCCAACATAGAATGCAATGGATGAGTGTTAATCTTGGCTTTTAGATCGCCTTACAGTTCCCCGATGAGCTACTACATGTTTCTGTCCCCATTTATCGGCGTCTCAAAGCAAAAGTTGGAGAAGGCAGAGAACTTTATGTCCTCGCCGACACCTCCTATGGCAGGCAGGCACCAGCAATTACTGTGCCACTTCTGTGATTCTTATCGACAGTAGTTGCTGCGTTGACGAGATAGCTGCACAGCACGTTGATGCTGATGTCGTTGTGCATTATGGGCACGCCTGTATGACACGGTAAGTGGACTCAACGCTGAATGCATGATTTCTCTTCATCTCGGATAGAACTTCTCGCTTACCAGTCATCTATGTATTTGGACATAAGCCTTGCGAAGTCTCGAGCTGCATTGCAAGCATCACAGCATTCTTCCAGCAGTATTTCTCGACTGCGAACCAAGAAGACGACATAAAAAAACCAGATGCAATCCTTCTGAAGCATGATGTGGGGTATGCATACATAACAGGTAGCTCTGTGCAAGTCATTAGTGGGTGATGTACTGACGCTTCCACTTTAGATGCCTTACATTCCGGTATCCAGGAAGTCTTCAACGGATTCGGCATCAAGACGTTGTACCAAAGAATACCAACAAAGACCCATCCAGTAACTACGACAACGGGAGATTCACTACAAATGCAGGCGTACAACTCGCAAAATGACGTTCATCCCGCAACGTCTGTGCAAGCTTCTGAATCTCCAGACGAGCCCGCAAATCATGCACTTCTATATATTGGTGGCGAAAGCCTCACATTGACCAACCTTCTCATGACTCACGGCCTCTCTGACGTACGTTGTGAATTGAAGGTCCCTGTAATTTCGAGAATATCCCATGCCTCAATTACAGGTCTTCTACTACGATCCATCTACAAACATCACAGGCTTAGCTTCCGGGTGTTCTAATCGCCTTCTGATGAAGCGCTATGCTGCTGTACAACACGCTCGCGACGCTGATGTGTTTGGAATCCTCGTAGGCACCCTTGGAATCTGTACGTCGCATTCTCGCTTCCAATCAATCTGTCTCGTGTTCTTGACGCATCGTTAGCGTCTTACCTTCCTCTTATCCGTCATATCCGTGCCCTTCTGACGCGACATATGAAAAAGAGCTACACTATCAGCGTAGGGAAGCTGAATCCTTCCAAAATCGCGAACTTTCTTGAGATCGAGTGCTTCATACTCGTTGCATGTCCAGAAAATAGTGTTATAGAGGCCAAGGTCTGGATTTGATCCCGTGGTTGCAATTGACGTCTCATCTATGTGTAGGAATTTCTCCGTCCAATCATTACGCCTTTCGAGCTTGAAGTGGCGCTTCAATCGACGCCAAAGTGGACAGGACGTTACGTGCTGAACTTTGAAACCTTGCTGGCGGAAGCGACGGAAAGCGAGGCGGCCGATAAAAACAACTCAGCATCAGAAAACGGGATGGAAGAGGGAAGCGAGGATGATGGTCACGATGTTGATCGACCGGTTTTTTCGCTTGTGACAGGTACATATCGACAAGCTAGACGTTACGGTGCGGAAGGTGCGCTTGTCCATCCGTTTCATCTTATCATGTTATCTCTCAATTTCGTCTAGGGATTCCGCAGCTTGATAGTGTTTCTGGCTCCGATTCTGCAATTGTCCTACGAAACCAGGAAAGAACAGTGGCGAAGTTGGCTGATAGCGCCGCTGGTGAGTGTCTCTCAGAAATGGAACAGTTCAGTTGACTGATATATTGCTGCGATCAGCGATGTTCTTGAGCACAAGGACCTATCAAGGGCTGGAGACACGCATTGGTGAGGATGCGCCAAGTGTACTGGAGCAAGGCCGGAGTGGAATTGCGAGCGGCTATCGCGATGTCGACCACAAGGCGGACACACTCGGGTAGAGGTGTAAGGGAAGAGGGAAGGTAGTTTGAATAGATCTGAATTGGCGACAATCCCAGGCGACGATCCAAATGAGATTGTTTTGAGTTGTGAGATCACGTCCAGCTCAACCATTGGCTAATTCTAAAGTTGTGGGAGAGCGGCCATGTTGTGTTGAACGTTAAGTCCATTCAGGTGTGGTGAGAAATGGGTTTAGGGTGGCGAGAGACATGCCTACATGAGGAAAAAGAACCTTCAATATCGTGACCATCAGTCCACTTGGTGGGGGAGAGAATCTGGTTCGAAAAGTGTTATGTGGTGAGAAATGGATTTAGGATGGCGAAAGACATGCCTACATGAGGGAAAAGAACCTTCAATATCGTGACCATCAGTCCACTTGGTGGTAGAGAGAATCTGGTTCGAAAAGTGGTATGTAATGTAGATTGGCCAACTTTAGGTTTTGGGATATGCTGTTGCAACACTCAGACGTATCACGCAACATAGAAAAGGGAAACAAACGGTGACAACATTTCTGGTATTCCCATCATTTCTAGACGTCGAAGCCTGCATTCTTGTGAGCTGGGGCCATCTAAGCAAAACCCGCTAGTCCCAACGGGAAATAAGGATAGCCTGGGTTCCGTGTCTCATATATCAGGCAACGATTTATGTGTACGGGGGGTGAATTCAACAACAGCTAGTATAAGCGAATGTCTGAGTTCCGGGCCTCAAATAAGCAGAAAAATTCTCCGTTTTTTTCAATGGAACTAGTACACAAGAAGGTTTCCATCGGGGTGGATTCATTTAATCGAAGTAAAATACACGACCATTTTCCCCAGGCTCCGGTATTTCGAGCACGGCATGCGGTGTGATAGCTAGACTCTTAGCATCGGTGATTCCTTCAACGCGAAGGGTTGTCTGCACATACCCAAAGGCTACTGGATCTCTGTGCTCCTCTGGCGCCTCATCGTACTCGAGACCGGAAGGTAATGCTTCATCATCGCTGTCGCTGTCATCCATATATTCATCATCCTCCTCTTCTTCTTTGAGAATGGTATCGAGGTGTGCCTGCCACTCTGGCGGTCCTTGCTGCGGCCATGTATATTCCGCATCCCATACAACGCCATCGACAGCACAATGAAATCGACGAGTCACAACTTTAACCTGAGCACAGGCATTCACAAGCTGTGCATTCCAGTCCGCTCTCTCAGAAGGCTGCTTAGACAGCAAGGAAGCAAGGAGTGTTTGATCAAAGTCTAATACAAAGATCACAGGTTGTTCAGCTTCGAAGTCTTTGCGATACACTAGGACGCGAGTTGCAGCAACGCATGGAAAGTAGGGCACGCTGAAATCCAGCGTTCTAGCATCATTCGGATAATTCCATGTTTCGCGCATTCCAGGTGGGTCCCGTGTGGTTGCAAGTGACTACAGTAAGAATGCGTATGAAAGAGTGGTAAAAGAAGAGAAATCTTGTGACGTACAGGTATATCTCCTGAAAGAAGCTCGCTTTTGAAGATCGTTATACGGCTCCCGCTATCATGATTATGGACTATTATTGGACTCAGAGTCGAGGTGCTCGTTTTCCCAACATAATGTGATATACCGTATGGATCAGTGTGTGAACCGTGATAGAACATAAGAGGTTCTTCATCTTCTGCATTCGCAGAGAACGCACAAAGCACAGCACCAAAACCAGATGCTAGACTGCTGGCCAGGACGATCTTGTGGGCATTGATATACCGAAAGTTCGCTGCATGCTGCAGATGATTGTCAAGGAATGAGTATTACAACGGAAGAACAACCACTGAACCTCAAGATTTTTGAGACAACATTGAGGTATCTTGACCATGCGAAGATCCCCGCTGTCTACGTTCCAAGTAGCGATCGCGTCTGCAACGAAGTCATTTGGCAAATCACGGGTGTATCCCGGCTCGTAATCCAAACGGCAATAAAGTAGATTTGGATTTTCATTGTCATTAGGCGGAACAGGGTCTGTGGAAGCTACGCAAAGAGAGACTGTCGGCCCTAGCACAGATAAATTACTATAGCCAGCCTGTGCCGGACAGTGACGTTCGCCAAGAAGCTCTCCATTCCCACTGTGAGCTCGGAAGTGAATACCGAGGTTACTTCTGATGGTTGATTGAGTACGATATCTTATGATGCAAGCTGAGTTACACTGACCGCCACTCGGCCGTCGCGAAACCGACATCGGGCATGATGACTAGGCAGTGGGCTGCAAAGTCAAGTTCGGCGACACGGTCGAAAGTAACTATATCCGCTTGGGTATCTCGAGCAGATGTTGTATTAGCTATGTAGACGACCGTCCTTGGATTTTCTGAGAGAAATGGGAAGGCTCTCCAGAACAGTATCTGGTCATCCAGCACAGACCATCCTTGTCGATACCGACCTTTCTGTTTCAAGTCTGGATCATCCGCTGGCCACGCAAGGGCTTTGACAACGGTTGGCTTTCCGTCCAACCAAACCATTAGGCGAGGGAAGAGACGAGTGTGCAAGATATAAATGACACGCCCACATGTCATGTCGCACGTGTCACGGTTTGTATGAAAAACTAGCTTGCTGAACAGTCGACTCCTGACCTCGGAAACTCCAACTAGTGTCTGGGCAGTGTGCTTGCTCATGCCATGTCAGGCAAAACGTTCAAGATTTCATTCATGAGGTTACAAGTGGTCAACAGACTCGGACAACGTGGTGCCGCCAATGTCCATCGGTTGGGCATTGATGCTCGAGTATTCAAGCCCTACACTGGTGGCATTGCAATTTCAATACGGAGAAATTTGATTGTGTCCAGCTCAACGTGTGGAATTCTGCAGATATGAAGAGCGGCTGTGTAGTGTTGCACGATATCTAACTCAACCGATTGTTTGCATTCGCTTGGAACATAACCATGAATTAGAATAACCATTATGTTGTATTGCGAGCAATGTACCTGGTGTGGCAAGAGACATGCGTGCATGAGAAAAGAAAACCCTCAACATTGTGACCATCAACCCACCAAGTAGAGCTTTGAGTTAGAGATAGACTGTTTATCCCGCTGGTGCAACATTTGGACATAGCAAAGCATAGAAACAGGAAGTAAACAGCAACGACGTCTCTAGAAATTTTATTTTTCTCGAGACGTCGAAATCCGAGTTGGGTCACGAGCAAAGCTGGTTAGCTCCAGTCCGGCTGCAGCAAAGTAGGCGCTCAGTATCCATTAAGAAAATGTTTCTTCTATTTGGGTTCAACCTACTAAGTTGGGAATCAAAAAGAGTCGAGGCACAAAAAGATTTGGAGTTAGAGAAAAACTGTTTATCCCCCTGGTGCAACATTTGGACATAGCAAAGCATAGAAACAGGAAGTAAACAGCAACGACGTCTCTAGAAATTTTATTTTTCTCGAGACGTCGAATTCCGAGTTGGGCCACGAGCAAAACTGGTTAGCTCCAGTCCGGCTGCAGCAAAGTATCAAAGGTTGACGTGCGAAGGGAGACCGTAGTTTTTGGTGGGCTAGATATAACCCGAATGCTCTCAG